>LBNU01028530.1:0-21135 GCA_014162995.1 Artemisia annua
TTTAGATTTTTATTTATTTTAATTTGCATAAGTAGTAAACTTGGGTTAGTTGACTAGCAACTAATTCCGCCCTTCTTCCAAAACCGAGATTTTACTTGCTTTCCATAAAATACAAAAATACAAAAAGAATCTTCCTTCCACCCTTAGACCTATTAGAGTAGTTTTTCTATCCTAACGAACACTATTCCCTGTGAGAGAACGATCAATCCCCCGTACTTACCTCTATCCTATACTACATCGGTCAGGTACACTGCCTGGTGGGGTTGTAAGCCTCTTGAGATCCCTCGAGAGGTAAAACCTGTTGTAAGGTCACAAAACCACGCATCATTTAGTCAGTGACATATTGTCGGATCTCACTAACTTGAATGTTGTTTTTCAGCTCAGGTACTTTACTCGCCAATACCACATCAGTGAGGCAAAGTGTTTCTTCAAATGGTCTTCGACGTCCATGAAGCTTGTTGGTGAGTGAGTTTTATATAACACTCTCTGATTTCATATCAGAGAGTAAACTCAAGTTCGTCTTATTTATGTTTAAATACTGTTTGCGGGCTGCTGAGCTTGTTGGCTATAAATAGCAGCCCATTGTTCACTCTTTTGTTAACCACTTATATAATCATTCTCTCTACTATGTTTGCATATATTTAGATCAGTAGTAACAATCCTAAACACCCTCATAACACATGATCATAATACTTCTAACTTTCATTACGTTGTAAGCATACTCCCGAAATGATCCTCCAAAGGAAGCTCAGAGATCTTGCATCCTCATCCACCACAAGCATACATACATGAAGATACATCACAGCAAGCTTAGGGAACTTGTGATCTTCATCCATTGAAGGCTTCCTATCAACTGAAGTTCATTTAAATTAGTCATTAATATCGATTAGACATTTGTGTCATGGATCATCATTGTATACATGTAACCCTCATTCTATTTCATACTAGATTAGATGGTTTATGTATTTGGGCCTCAAAATACAATGGTCATTGGTTTGGTGTGTTTTAGTTGTAAAACACCAAGTTGGTCGGTTTGTTATGTTGGGCCTTAAAACATAACGGGAGTGGTTGTACCCGGGAAAGAACTCGACATCTAGCTTAGTGTCGGAAATATTGTATAGGTGATGTCAGGTTGGTTCTACCTCGAACTATAACCCGATATTTAGCTTTGTACCGGAAAAAGTGTAAGTGACGTCTGTAAGGTTTTCTCCGCCGAGAAGGAAGCTTGTTGATTTAGTGAAGTAACTCTCGAGTTGGGTACTAAAGAGTGGAGTAGGGCTCCCGTATATTTGTTATAATTACATTGACTTCTTGGTCAAGTAATTCTCCCACACCCTTTGCGTTGTACCCATTTTTGGTACACGATACCCCTAGTACACCCTTCCGAGCCTATCCTTTCGTTTCGATCTTTGAGCATCTTACTCAAAGTGAGAATTTGTTTACACCCCACTAAATGTACACCCAAATCGCCTTAGCCTATCTTGTATGCACCCACCTTTGGTGCATTATTGTGAAAACATTTGTTAAACCCTTAGTTAATTATCCGGTCAATTACATGGTTGCTAAGTTAAGTCATATCCTTGTACATATTGTTTTGGGACGATTGGGACTCATGGGTAAACTACTAGTGTAATGGAGTAATGGGGAAGAGCAACATTATTACCCCCATACGTGCTAAACATTTTAAAAAAGTACTCCAAGTTTTTCGATTATCTTAATTCGAGTCATTAGAATAGTGATTGTAAAGTTATGTAAAGATTCAAGTGTAAGGGGAATGCAACTCCCCTATGATGTATTATTTTGGATGGTAGGGTAAGAGTGTATGAAAATAAAATAAAATAAAATAAAATGAAATCGAAAAATCAAGAAAAATACCAAAAAAATATGAAAAAGAAAGAAGAAAAACATACGGACTACCATCCCGTTTCCTTTTATATTTCTTTTTAGTTTTTGTTATTTCATTGTTAGACTAAGATTGAGTCGAGTCTTGACTTAAGCAACGATGTAGAGTGCATGTATTTGATCATGATAATTAACTTGCCACCACTAAAATACCCTTTATTCCAACCAAACCGTGTTATCATATCCCTACACCTTACGTTACAACCCTTTATAAAGCCCTCTTTGATAGTTTATCTTAGGTGCTTACGCCTAGTGGAGGAGTAATTGATCCTTTCCCAAGCCTATGGTAATCTATTTGCTATGACAGGTAGTGAGTGTTATTTTCCGTTTCCATTTATGAGATATAAACTTTATGACATTTGAGAGATGTGAGAATCCAAACACTATTTGTGAGGTGCTAGTGTATGATTTCCGTGCTTGTTATGATTAGGGTCTAATAACTATTTGTTGTAATTACTTTTATATTCGTGTTAAATGACCCCTAACTCATATTTTGATTGGAATAAAAGCTCATTTGCTTGAGGACAAGCAAATCTCAAGTGTAAGGGTATTTGATGAGACGAAAAGTGTTACGCTTTTAGGGGGTCATTTAAGCCCTAATTCGTATAAATGTGATCAAATATTGCCCTAAATCGTTCCTTTTGTCATTTTAGGTACTTTTGAGAGGAATTCTGGAAAACATGCATATTCGGACGTTTTTGGAGCATAAAAGTGAAGAAAACGACAAAGTCTCAAAAGATGAAGATTTACAACCTGACGGCGTCAGAAGTCACAAGGTGACGCCGTCAGAAAGCCTTGACAAAAGAGTGGAAACCAATTATCAAATGACGGGCCAGAGGAAATTTTGGATTTAACACCTGACGCCGTCAGGTGTTAGGAAAAGTAGGCCGTCAGGAGTAAAGTTAAAGAGTGACGGCCCAGAAGGATTTATAAGGTGACGGCGTCAGAAGTGGATCTAGGCCATCCGAGAAACCTAATGGCGGCGAGCTGACGGCGTCAGCCCTTATAACCTGACGCCGTCAGAGTGTAAAATCTATATATAGTTTTCTAATTTTCATTCATTAGTGTGGAACTTTGTGGAGAACTTTTAGGGCAAACCCTAAAGACGAATTTTCTGTACTTTTTAGGGTTTCCAACCCTTGGAACCCTCATGCTTAATTAAAGATAAGTCTTCACTTTAATTCAATCAATATGTCTATGTGTTGGTTGATTATCTCTTTTGCTTGTCTTTTAATTAACATGTGTAGCTAAATTCTCTAGTGTTTGCTTAGATCTAATGAAACCTAACTATTAATTATTGGTTAATTGGTGTGTGTTGTTGTTTGTTGGGATGATTGTTCCATCAATGTTAGGCTCAAGAAAACTGGCCAACCTCCTTTATGGTAACGTGCTTGAACGTCTTGGGAAACATGTAGCCAAGGCATACTAGGCTATTAAGGTAGTATTTAACGCATGAGCCACTGTTTACAACCCCTATGGTTGTGCCGTGCATGGCATAGGGCGAGATAAGAGCTCATAGAATTGGAGAGATATGTATGCCACTCCCTGAGTTATTAGGAATACACCCTTCATCCACACAAGTAACATACATATCAATTAACCGGTAAAAGATAGTTAGGGAGTAAGGAAATCTAAGTAAACACAACTTTTCTCCATATTGTTTTCACAACCACAATAGTTTAGATTTTTGTTTATTTTAATTTGCATAATTAGTAAACTTGGGTTAGTTGACTAGCAACTAATTCCGCCCTTCTTCCAAAACCGAGATTTTACTTGCTTTCCATAAAATATAAAAATACAAAAAGAATCTTCCTTCCACCCTTAGACCTATTAGAGTAGTTTTTCTATCCTAACGAACACTATTCCCTGTGAGAGAACGATCAATCCAAAGCCCTAAGCTGAATCTATATGGGACCTTGTCTTAGGCCTAGCTTGTGTAGGCTATCTTTCACCTATGGTTGAACCCAAACTTGAAACTCTTTTCATTAGGCCCAAAATTCCTTGTAACGCTCTAACCCGTACTTACCACTATCCTATACTACATCGGTCAGGTACACTTCCTGGTGGGGTTGTAAGCCTCTTGAGATCCCTTGGGAGGTAAAACCTGTTATAAGGTCACAAAACCACGCATCAAAAATCAAGAAAAATACCAAAAAAATATGAAAAAGAAAGAAGAAAAACATACGGACTACCATCCCTTTTCCTTTAATGTTCCTTTTTAGTTTTTGTTATTTCATTCTTTGACTAAGATTGAGTCGAGTCTTGACTTAAGCAACGATGTAGAGTGCATGTATTTGATCATGATAATTAGCTTGCCACCACTAAATACCCTTATTCCAACCCAAACCGTGTTATCATATCCCTACACCTTACATTACAACCCTGTATAAAGCCCTCTTTGATAGTTTATCTTAGGTGCTTACGCCTAGTGGAGGAGTAATTGATCCTCTCCCAAGCCTATGGTAATCTATTTGCTATGACAGGTAGTGAGTGTTATTTTCCGTTTCCATTTATGAGATATATACTTTATGACATTTGAGAGATGTGAGAATCCAAACACTATTTGTGAGGTGCTAGTGTATGATTTCCGTGCTTATTATGATTAGGGTCGAATGACTATTTGTTGTAATTACTTTTATATTCATGTTAAATGACCCCTAACTCATATTTTGATTGGAATAAAAGCTCATTTGCTTGAGGACAAGCAAATCCCAAGTGTAAGGGTATTTGATGAGACGAAAACTGTTACGTTTTTAGGGGGTCATTTAAGCCCTAATTCGTATAAATGTGATCAATTATTGCCCTAAATCGTTCCTTTTGTCATTTTAGGTACGTTTGAGAGGAATTCTGGAAAACATGCATATTCGGACGTTTTTGGAGCATAAAAGTGAAGAAAACGACAAAGTCTCAAAAGATGGTGATTTATAACCTGACGGCGTCAGAAGTCACAAGGTGACGCTGTCAAAAAGTCTTGACAAAAGAGTGAAATCCTATTTTCAAATGACGGGCCAGAGGAATTAACACCTGACGCCGTTAGGTGTTAGGAATTGTAGGCCGTCAGGAGTAAAGTTAAAGAGTGACGGCCCAGAAGAGTTTATAAGGTGACGGCGTCAGAAGTGGATCTAGGCCATCCGAGAAACTTATTGGCGGCGAGCTGACGGCGTCAGCCCTTATAACCTGACGCCATCAGAGTGTAAAATCTATATATAGTTTTCTAATTTTCATTCATTAGTGTGGAACTTTGTGGAGAACTTTTAGGGCAAACCCTAAAGTCGAATTTCCTATACTTTTTAGGGTTTCCAACCCTTGGAACCCTCATGATTAATTAAAGATAAGTCTTCACTTCAATTCAATCAATATGTCTATGTGTTGGTTGATTATATCTTTTGCTTGTCTTTTAATTAACATGTGTAGCTAAATTCTTCTTGTGTTTGCTTAGATCTAATGAAACCTAACTATTAATTATTGGTTGATTGGTGTGTGTTGTTGTTTGTTGGGATGATTGTTCCATCAATGTTAGGCTCAAGAAAACTGGCCAACCTCCTTTATGGTAACGTGCTTGAACGTCTTGGGAAACATGNACGAATTCCTTATTTTTAGGGTTCCAACCTTGAACCCCTCATGATTAATTAATATAAATCTTCACTTCAATCAATCAATAAGTCTAGTGTTTGGTTGAAATATCTTTTTGCTTGTCTTTAATTAACATGTGTAGCTAAATTCTTCTTGGTTATGCTTAATCTATGAAAACCTAACTTGATTAATTATTGGATGATTGGTGTGTTGTGTTTGTTGGAGATTGTCATCAATGTTAGGCTCAAAAAACTGGCAACTCCTTATGGTAACGTTGAACGTCTTGGGAACATGTCGCCAAGGCATACTAGGTATTAAGGTAGTATAACGCAGACCATGTTTACAACCTATGTTGGTGCCGTGCATGGGCATAGGGTCGAGATAAGAAGCGCACTGAATTGGAGACGATAGTATGCCACTCCCTGAGTTATTAGGAATACACCTTCATCCACACAATACCAATACGTATCTTAACCGTAAAAGATTAGTTAGTGATAAGGCTATCTAAGTCAACACAACTTCTCCATTTGTTTTCACACAAGCAATAGTTTAGATTTTTATTATTAATTGCATAAGTGTAAACTTGGGTTAGTTGATCTAGCCAACTGAATTCGCCATTCTTCCAAACCGAGATTTTACTGCTTTCCATAAAATACAAAAATACAAAAAAGATCTTCCCTTCCACCCTTAGACCTATTAGATAGTTTCTATCTAGCGACACGTATTCCTGGTGAGAGACGATCCAATCCTCGTACTAGTACCATTATCCTATCTACATCGGTCAGGTACACTGCCTGGTGGGGTGTAAGCCCTTGAGATCCCTCGAGAGGTAAAACCTGTTGTAAGGTCACAGTAAACCACGCTCACTCGTCAACTAACCAAAAACTACTATTGCCAAATAAAATAAAATAACAAAAATTTAAAAAAAAAAAAAAAAAAAAAAAAAAAAAAAAAAAAAAAAAAAAAAAAAAAAAAAAAAAAAAAGAAAAAAAAAAAAAAAAAAAAAAAAAAAAAAAAAAAAAAAAAAAAAAAAAAAAAAAAAAAAAAAAAAAAAAAAAAAAAAAAAAAAAAAAAAAAAAAAAAAAAAAAAAAAAAAAAAAAAAAAAAAAAAAAAAAAAAAAAAATAAAAAAAAAAAAAAAAAAAAAAAAAAAAAAAAAAAAAAAAAAAAAAAAAAAAAAAAAAAAAAAAAAAAAAAAAAAAAAAAAAAAAAAAAAAAATAAAAAAAAAAAAAAAAAAAAAAAAAAAAAAAAAAAAAAAAAAAAAAAAAAAAAAAAAAAAAAAAAAAAAAAAAAAAAAAAAAAAAAACAAGGTTTAAACTTATATGGGACACATGTTTCTTAGAGGCCTTACTCCCTAACTTTTTACCGTTAATTAGTGTGTATTAATTGCGTGGATGATGGGTGTATGCCTTAATACCATTCGTGGTGGCGTACGTACTCCCAACTCTATAAAGCTGCCTACTTCACTCTATGTCGAGCCTGCTAGAGCTCTCTAACATGGAGATCATTAAGAATGCTCATGCATAAGATAACAACCATACAAAAGCCATAGTACGCATTGGTTCATGTTTTCTTAGACGTTCAAGCAAGTTACCGTATAGGAGGTACCATTTTGCTTAAGGCTAACACGATAACAATCATCCAAACAAGTAATAACACACCAAATCAACCATAATCAATTAAAGTCTAGGTTTCATAGTCTAAGCAAACACAATATAAATCTAGCCTAGCATGTTAATTGAAAGGAAACAAAGCATAATGATATAATTAACCAAAACATAGACATATTGATTAATTGAATGGAGACTTATCTCAATTGGAACATGGAATAATCAAGGGTGAAAAACCCTTAAAAAAACTTGTCAACAATCGTTCTAGGGTTTTGTCCCAAGAAGTAGCACACTAATGATAGAAAATAGAAAAAGATTATGAGAATACACTCCTGACGGAGTCAGGCTTTGGGTGCTGACCCGTCAGCATCGCCCCATAGGGTTCTCGGATGGCTAGATCCATGTCTGACGCCGTCACTTGTAATATGCTATGGCGTCATCTCTTTAGCTTAAGCACTGACGGCCTACGGATTATTAACAACCTGACGCCGTCAGGTGTTATTTTCCATGTTTTCTCCTTAGGCGTAAGTATGTCTGAATCCACTCCTTTTCATAGTTGGCTGACGGCTCACCTTGTGCTCTGACGCCGTCAAGTAGGATTTCCAGCAAGCATTCTTTTGAGACTTTGTCGTTTTCTTCACTTTATGCTCCAAAAACGTCCAAAATGATGTGTTTTCCAGAATTCTTCTCAAAAGTACCTAAAATGACAAAAGGAACGATTTAGGGCAATATTTATCATATTAACTCGAATTAGGGCTTAAATGACCCCCTAAAACGGGTACACTTTTCGTCTCATCAAAGACACAAATTGTTTAAATATGGTTTCTAACACTTTACATGGGTGTAAAACATCGTAGCCCATGCTTTACTAAACTTGTATTCACACACCATCACTCAAACATATCACTCAACACCTAGTGTTGACTCTTTAAGCATGTATCCTAGGTATAGGGCCGTTACGGAGCTATGGCAGGAAGTGGCACTGAACTCGGAGGACTTTCAATTCTGTTATCATTCAAACACTATTTCACACTTAGATCACGGGACCTCATCTTAATAAAACTCTGATATTTTAATGAATGATAACTTATTTATAAAATCGTCTCTTTTTGAGTCGTTTTCTATTATTGTGACTGTGATTCCATGAAGTAATACCCCAACCCTAAATCCACTACGATCCGTGAAAATGGGGTGTTACAGATTGGTATCAGAGCCTCAGTTGTAGAAAACAAGGTCAAAACCTAAACTACAACTACTTTTCCTAAACCCGAGAAAGTCCTCAGTGCCACTGCCATTCTCCGCAACAACATAGGCTACATGTTAGTATAGTCCTTAACTGCTTAACTGCTAAATGCAGCATATTACTCCTATTATTATATAGCTATATCTACACCCTACTATCCTACCCCCGTTTCATCTAGTTTACATACGGAGAATGCTCATTCCTCTCCGAATGTACTAGAATATTCCCCTAAACCCTATTTTCCTGATTCCTTAGAAAACTCTAGGAATAGTTACACCATCACCTTTAGGTTTTACACCTTTTCTAGACAACCAACACTTAAAACATTTAAGGGAATTTTATGCAAACACCCCACCTATACCTTCACCAACCCCTATTCCTTTTTCCCTCTACTTTACACCCACCAACCTTTGATCCTCAAGAACTTTATGTTCCCAAAGGATCAACGTTATTTAGGAGACCCACACATCCTTTATCGCACTTACCTAGTAATGAGCCTAGTTTATTTAGGAAACGATCCTATACTTTAGCACCTCCCTATTTCCCCACAACTCTTCTTACCTCATCTTTGAAATTTGAGGTTGGAGGAAATTCTCATAGGACACACTTAGAACACTAGGAAGATCAGGTTGAGAATATCATGAACAGTTTAGGTGAACTCTTTATTGACCTTTCATTGAAGATAGAAAAAGGTCATAGCGCTAGTTAGGTAGTAACCCAATAGGATTTATACCTTAGAGGAGATAATCGATGATAATTAGATTTTTCATCGATTAGATATAGAAAGCCCTTCCCCTAAGTTTTAGAATCACTAGGAGGAAATTATCAACTAGTACACCCTTATTACCTATACCTTTAGGTTAGAATTCCACCCTAGAATATACACTATAGATAATGGTACTAGTTAGATGTAGGCTAGGATGCCTATAATATAAGATAAGTTATGATACTTTGCCCTAATCATAAACCCCTAAGTACTTTCGAGGATAGAAACTCTAATACACAACCATCCCTTATTAGGATACTTTAAAATACCCTGAACCCTAGGAAATTATCCATCCTTAAGAAATATAACAAGTTGGGTACTTGTTATAATCTACTCGAGGTTTAAGTATACCCTATAAGTAATACTACTGGATATGTATTACTTACAACCCCTAAGAATTTAGGATAGGTAGTGTCGACACCTTAAAACCCCAACACCCTATAAGATAGGAAGATATTCCTTAGGAATATTGTTTTTGAACTTTAGGCCTTATAAGGATAAACCTAGGATATTACCCTTTAGGTGGTTAGTAAGTGCTGATAAAGTGGGCTCCGACAAATAAATCTACTCCCTATATTTACCTTCCCCCACAAAAACTTCCNGTTTAAATATGGTTTCTAACACTTTACATGGGTGTAAAACATCGTAGCCCATGCTTTACTAAACTTGTATTCACACACCATCACTCAAACATATCACTCAACACCTAGTGTTGACTCTTTAAGCATGTATCCTAGGTATAGGGCCGTTACGGAGCTATGGCAGGAAGTGGCACTGAATTCGGAGGACTTTCAATTCTGTTATCATTCAAACACTATTTCACACTTAGATCACGGGACCTCATCTTAATAAAACTCTGATATTTTAATGAATGATAACTTATTTATAAAATCGTCTCTTTTTGAGTCGTTTTCTATTATTGTGACTGTGATTCCATGAAGTAATACCCCAACCCTAAATCCGCTGCGATCCGTGAAAATGGGGGTGTTACAGATTGGTATCAGAGCCTCAGTTGTAGAAAACAAGGTCAAAACCTAAACTACTACTACTTTTCCTAAACCCGAGAAAGTCCTCAGTGCCACTGCCATTCTCCGCAACAACATAGGCTACATGTTAGTATAGTCCTTAACTGCTTAACTGCTAAATGCTGCATATTACTCCTATTATTATATAGCTATATCTACACCCTACTATCCTACCCCCGTTTCATCTAGTTTACATACGGAGAATGCTCATTCCTCTCCGAATGTACTAGAATATTCCCCTAAACCCTATTTTCCTGATTCCTTAGAAAACTCTAGGAATAGTTACGCCATCACCTTTAGGTTTTACACCTTTTCTAGACAACCCACACTTAAAACATTTAAGGGAATTTTATGCAAACACCCCACCTATACCTTCACCAACCCCTATTCCTTTTTCCCTCTACTTTACACCCACCAACCTTTGATCCTCAAGAACTTTATGTTCGCAAAGGATCAACGTTATTTAGGAGACCCACACATCCTTTATCGCACTTACCTAGTAATGAGCCTAGTTTATTTAGGAAACGATCCTATACTTTAGCACCTCCCTATTTCCCCACAACTCTTCCTACCTCATCTTTGAAATTTGAGGTTGGAGGAAATTCTCATAGGACACACTTAGAACACTAGGAAGATCAGGTTGAGAATATCATGAACAGTTTAGGTGAACTCTTTATTGACCTTTCATTGAAGATAGAAAAAGGTCATAGCGCTAGTTAGGTAGTAACCCAATAGGATTTATACCTTAGAGGAGATAATCGATGATAATTAGATTTTTCATCGATTAGATATAGAAAGCCCTTCCCCTAAGTTTTAGAATCACTAGGAGGAAATTATCAACTAGTACACCCTTATTACCTATACCTTTAGGTTAGAATTCCACCCTAGAATATACACTATAGATAATGGTACTAGTTAGATGTAGGCTAGGATGCCTATAATATAAGATAAGTTATGATACTTTGCCCTAATCATAAACCCCTAAGTACTTTCGAGGATAGAAACTCTAATACACAACCATCCCTTATTAGGATACTTTAAAATACCCTGAACCCTAGGAAATTATCCATCCTTAAGAAATATAACAAGTTGGGTACTTGTTATAATCTACTCGAGGTTTAAGTATACCCTATAAGTAATACTACTGGATATGTATTACTTACAACCCCTAAGAATTTAGGATAGGTAGTGTCGACACCTTAAAACCCCAACACCCTATAAGATAGGAAGATATTCCTTAGGAATATTGTTTTTGAACTTTAGGCCTTATAAGGATAAACCTAGGATATTACCCTTTAGGTGGTTAGTAAGTGCTGATAAAGTGGGCTCCGACAAATAAATCTACTCCCTATATTTACCTTCCCCCACAAAAACTTCCTTTTCCTACCCGGCAATTTGCCTAAAACCTCCATCTTTCCTAATCATATATGGCATAAATGGTGATACTTGTTAAACTTCTAGTTATGACAAGTTATTTATGACCTTATGTGGTTATGATTTAATTCTTTAAATTTATGACATTATATGTCATGAGTTACAACTCCTCCCGGACACTATCTTTTTACACTTAAACCCTTAAATCCCTTAAATCGTTTCCCTTATCATTTCGTATGATACTAATGATGAGAATATTTATTCTACAGCATAACGATCTGAATTCATTCTGAATTCAGTAAACTACCCTATCCCTATCTCTAATCTCCCCACTCCTCCAAAACTTCTTAGTTTCCCCTTAGTTAGAAAGCCTTCCCTTAACTACTCCAATATGCATGTATATAATAGTTATATACGAGCATACTCCTATCCTTCCCTCTTTACTTCCTACTCCTTAGATCACTATGATTCCCGAAGTAGTTTTCCCTCTTAGTAAAACCCGTATTACACACCCTAGGATTCCCATACTTGAGGTCAGAAATAATTATAGGATGCCCTTAGGTAAGGTGTAAGAATAAACATAGGATACTTGAAACACCAAAATAGGCTATCTCTAAGAAATCATTGAGAATTTTAGTCTACCTATACTTAGTTTCTTAAGATATGACACTTCCTAGGTTACACATTAGAATTCCACTCGGAAGATACTATGGATATTACCCTACCTGGTTTTAAGTACCTAGGACATAAGATAGAAAACTTAGGTCGAAAGACTAATCCTAGAACTTTACCTAGAAAAAAATAATAATAATAACAAACCCTAGCTATAGGATAATCTATCCCGTCTAGCCCTTCTACCCTTTTAGGATCTCCTTCACCAATTAGGGCAAGAAAATCACCCTTAGATTTTAAGGCTATCTTTAGGAAACTAGATAATTCCTTATAGATTATACCAAGAACCTTAGGGGGAAAACAAACTTCGCAGGAATCTAGTGAATCTAATCTTTATTATGATACCATCCTTCCAGATATCCTATTCCTTTATCTTTCCTCACTCTACCGTTTAATCCTATACTCCCATCCTTTTTTCACTCCACTTATTCCTACTTTTCCCTTTAATCCTACCCTTTCGTTATCTCCTATTCCTCCGTAATTTCCTATTTCATCCCTTGTCTTCCTTCCTTCCTCTTCACTTCACCCTTCCACTTCCTCCTATCCTTTCGTTTCATTCCTCCGTCATTTTTCACTCTATTTTTCCTACTCTAAACTCTCTCCTTACCTCATCCTACAATGTTCTAAGAGTTAGAACTTGTACTTCTCGTCATTTCACAAGATTCTATTAGTTAGACACTTGTAAAAATGTCTAAGTCGGAGTTTTCGTAATCCTCATTATGACCGACTTATGATATTATCCTCCTAATCTGGTGTTATCTTGCAAAGCCATAACTCAGGGTGCCATCCGGCAACTAGTTGCTAACAGTAGTACTGTAGCNGTATATAATAGTTATATACGAGCATACTCCTATCCTTCCCTCTTTACTTCCTACTCCTTAGATCACTATGATTCCCGAAGTAGTTTTCCCTCTTAGTAAAACCCGTATTACACACCCTAGGATTCCCATACTTGAGGTCAGAAATAATTATAGGATGCCCTTAGGTAAGGTGTAAGAATAAACATAGGATACTTGAAACACCAAAATAGGCTATCTCTAAGAAATCATTGAGAATTTTAGTCTACCTATACTTAGTTTCTTAAGATATGACACTTCCTAGGTTACACATTAGAATTCCACTTGGAAGATACTATGGATATTACCCTACCTGGTTTTAAGTACCTAGGACATAAGATAGAAAACTTAGGTCGAAAGACTAATCCTAGAACTTTACCTAGAAAAAAATAATAATAATAACAAACCCTAGCTATAGGATAATCTATCCCGTCTAGCCCTTCTACCCTTTTAGGATCTCCTTCACCAATTAGGGCAAGAAAATCACCCTTAGATTTTAAGGCTATCTTTAGGAAACTAGATAATTCCTTATAGATTATACCAAGAACCTTAGGGGGAAAACAAACTTCGCAGGAATCTAGTGAATCTAATCTTTATTATGATACCATCCTTCCAGATATCCTATTCCTTTATCTTTCCTCACTCTACCGTTTAATCCTATACTCCCGTCCTTTTTTCACTCCACTTATTCCTACTTTTCCCTTTAATCCTACCCTTTCGTTATCTCCTATTCCTCCGTAATTTCCTATTTCATCCCTTGTCTTCCTTCCTTCCTCTTCACTTCACCCTTCCACTTCCTCCTATCCTTTCGTTTCATTCCTCCGTCATTTTTCACTCTATTTTTCCTACTCTAAACTCTCTCCTTACCTCATCCTACAATGTTCTAAGAGTTAGAACTTGTACTTCTCGTCATTTCACAAGATTCTATTAGTTAGACACTTGTAAAAATGTCTAAGTCGGAGTTTTCGTAATCCTCATTATGACCGACTTATGATATTATCCTCCTAATATGGTGTTATCTTGCAAAGCCATAACTCAGGGTGCCATCCGGCAACTAGTTGCTAACAGTAGTACTGTAGCACTAGAAACCCGAGTTACTAACATGGCTAATGCTGACAACTCATGTCTAGCCAGTGGGCCCATAACCCACAGGTCTCCGATCTCTAAACCTTTCCTCAAAACATTGTACACTCCATAATGTTTTCCTAACTTCATGGGTCAATCCCATCAAGTTTCCCAAACTCCGAGTCTAAACATTTATCCTCTCTCTCTCCAAACACTCCTGTACCACATTTCCTTAAGTGTGGTAAACTCCCTTCATTTTCTGCCAATACTACTTAAGAATGATTTATAATCATCTTATTAGAATGAAAAAGTACTATTTCATTTTAATAAGAAAGTTATAAATCAGAGGAATCATAAATTTATAAACTCTTACTTACAAGAATTGGGACGCCTCTACTTGTGAGTGAAAGAATATAAATAAATGAGTCTAAGTATCTGGCACTTGTACAAACATCTTGTAACACCCCGAATTTTCAAAAACTGCAGCGGAATTTAGATTGGGTGTTACTTCATAGCACAACAGCTTAATAGTAGAAAATGATTATCATTTTAGTCATTTTAAAAGATTTATCGTTCGAATTTTATAAATACCAGAGTTTTACAAAATGAGGTCCTGTTACTTTCAAAGTTAAACAAATATGTTTTCGAATGATAATAAAATTTATAGCCTTCATACGTATCCGTGCTCCTCCGTGCCATCTTTGCTCATTATGGACCTGAGATAAACACATGCTAAAAGCGTCAACACAAAGGTTGGTGAGTTTATAGAGTTTATAAGTTAAGATTTTATTTCCAAAATCAAAGAGTTTGTGAGTCCATAATAGTCATAATAAACAATTTATTATCAAAGTCAGAGTGTGAGTAAATCCATAGTATTTATAGTCAAAACAGTTGATTATCAAAATCAAAGTGTGAGTAAATCCATAGTGTTTATAGTCAAAACAGTTGATTATCAAAATCAAATCCATAGTGTTTATAGTCAAAACAGTTGATTATCAAAATCAAAGTGTGAGTAAATCCATAGTGTTTATAGTCAAAACAATTGATTATCAAAATCCAAGTTGGGTGATTGCCCTAACAGGGTCAATACGAAAATAGTTCGTTGGTTTGCCCTAACTGGCTCAACCCAAAAATAGTTCGTTGGTTTGCCCTAACTGGCCCAACCCAAAAATAGTATTATGATTTGTCAAGTATTAGTGATTTCCTGCTATATAATGAACACACAAGTTCGTCATTTGATAAAACAGTGGGCTACGTCATTACACGCCCATAACATCAGTCATTGTAGTACTGTGTCATGACCACAGTACCACGATTCTATTGCCCTAAGCCTCATGACACGCAATGATTAACAGCCAATCATATAAATAATATGACGAAAAGTAATAAGGCCCCCAAGATAGGTATTTACCAGTAACCTATGTCATCAAATAAAGTACGTTCGGTGGCTTTCCTCTAACAAACCAAACGGGGATTGTCAATCCCAAATAGATCTATCCACAACTATTTACGTTCACCCTACAAGTGATTAAGGTTCATGATCGAGGGACTTTTGGTAATAGCAAACTTAGGCAATAGCAGTCAAGTATAGCATACAATTGATAAGTCACTTGTAATCATGTTTATAGCAGGTATCTCTTCATGAGATATAAAATGTGTAAGCTAGTAAAGTTTATATGAAATATAAGCATGTAACTCACACTCATATGTAAATAGTTAACAAATACTTGTAAAAGTAAAAACAGTAGTTGAGCATGTATCTCCCCCAAAATGTTTGTAAAACAATTATAAAACAAGTAAAAGTAGGGGCTATGACTCACCTAAGGATTATGGTAGACAGAGATAACATAATGTCAGAAGTAGAATGGAAATGACTTCACAAGTTAACCTGAATAATTATAGAAGTCTGGGATAAGTTTAACTTATCGATAATTGTGATTTGACACAATGTCAGATGTCATAATGAGTTTTGTGGCAGAGGTGGCTTGCGTGACAAAACGCTTAAAGTTCAAGAACAAAGTTATATACTATATAACTTGTCTTTTTGTATAAAGTGTCGTTAATGTTTATATATCCTCGTTTCAAATAATGACAATACGTGTAATTTACCAAAAGTTTGTAGTAAATGTAGGTTATCTCTAGTTAAATGAATCGATGAGTTTTGTAAATCATAGTCACTTCCTGATATATATTCAAGTTAACCGACAATAACGTTAAGTCATATGTTTTAAATACATATTTATTTTGACGGAAGATTGGTAGAATGTATAAGTTTATAAAATTTATAAAAGTTTTAGGTAAGAAGAGTCAAGTCTAAAACTAGNTTTATAGTCAAAACAGTTGATTATCAAAATCAAAGTGTGAGTAAATCCATAGTGTTTATAGTCAAAACAGTTGATTATCAAAATCAAAGTGTGAGTAAATCCATAGTGTTTATAGTCAAAACAATTGATTATCAAAATCCAAGTTGGGTGATTGCCCTAACAGGGTCAATACAAAAATAGTTCGTTGGTTTGCCCTAACTGGCTCAACCCAAAAATAGTTCGTTGGTTTGCCCTAACTGGCCCAACCCAAAAATAGTATTATGATTTTTCAAGTATTAGTGATTTCCTGCTATATAGTGAACACACAAGTTCGTCATTTGATAAAACAGTGGGCTACGTCATTACACGCCCATAACATCAGTCATTGTAGTACTGTGTCATGACCACAGTACCACGATTCTATTGCCCTAAGCCTCATGACACGCAACGATTAACAGCCAATCATATAAATAATATGAGGAAAAGTAATAAGGCCCCCAAGATAGGTATTTACCAGTAACCTATGTCATCAAATAAAGTACGTTCGGTGGCTTTCCTCTAACAAACCAAACGGGGATTTTCAATCCCAAATAGATCTATCCACAACTATTTACGTTCACCCTACAAGTGATTAAAGTTCATGATCGAGGGACTTTTGGTAATAGCAAACTTAGGCAATAGCAGTCAAGTATAGCATACAGTTGATAAGTCACTTGTAATCATGTTTATAGCAGGTATCTCTTCATGAGACATAAAATGTGTAAACTAGTAAAGTTTATATGAAATATAAGCATGTAACTCACACTCATATGTAAATAGTTAACAAATACTTGTAAAAGTAAAAACAGTAGTTGAGCATGTATCTCCCCCAAAATGTTTGTAAAACAATTATAAAACAAGTAAAAGTAGGGGCTATGACTCACCTGAGGATTATGGTAGACAGAGATAACGTAATATCAGAAGTAGAATGGAAATGACTTCACAAGTTAACCTGAATAATTATAGAAGTCTGGGATAAGTTTAACTTATCGAGAATTGTGATTTGACACAATGTCAGATGTCATAATGAGTTTTGTGGCAGAGGTGGCTTGCGTGGCAAAACGCTTAAAGTTCAAGAACAAAGTTATATACTATATAACTTGTCTTTTTGTATAAAGTGTCGTTAATGTTTATATATCCTCGTTTCGAATAATGACAATACGTGTAATTTACCAAAAGTTTGTAGTAAATGTAGGTTATCTCTAGTTAAATGAATCGATGAGTTTTGTAAATCATAGTCACTTCCTGATATATATTCAAGTTAACCGACAATAACGTTAAGTCATATGTTTTAAATACATATTTATTTTGACGGAAGATTGGTAGAATGTATAAGTTTATATAATTTATAAAAGTTTTAGGTAAGAAGAGTCAAGTCTAAAACTAGAGGGCTGATATGTAAAGTTTAATAAAGGTTTCAAAACTTATAAAAGTTTTAAGAAAATGGCAAGTTGTTAGAAGTTGGGGACTGAAAGTGTAAAAGATTTATAATAGTTTTAAGCTTATAAAAGTTCTTTAGGACAAATGGCAAGTGGTGTAAAGCTGAAGGGCTGAAACCAATATGCAAAGGTTTGCAAAAATAGCATAAATGGCAAAACTGCCTTAGCTCAGGTTCGAACTCGAGACCTTTCGCTTAGAACCCAACAACACAACCAACTGAGCTAGCATGTTACTTGTTTATATTTTTACGTTAAACTCTATTTAAAGTCACGTTCTTGTGTTTTATAAAAGAATTATTGTGTTTTCTTCTTCTTCAAAAGCTGAGCTTAGAAGTCCATAAATGGTTTGCGTTTCGTCCTCTTTAGCCACAACTGAGCTTATGATTGTATGTATGTATGTTTGTATATTTTAGGAAACTTGATAGCCTTGAAAATAATGTTATATGTTGGAAATTGCATTAGTAATAAGCACAAGGACTTGTCTTGTCAATAGGACATAGTTTAGTGTGGTTAGTAGTATAAATACTCTCCTAGTGGCAACTAGGAGAGGTGGATGTTCATTTGTAATAAGAAGTGTGTGTGTTTTCCTTCTTTCTCTCTAGAAAACACACACATCTTCCCCAATTCTTTAATCTAATATACCATGTTTAACCTTTATTTCAAGCATCCCCGACCTCCTGAAGAGTGATTCTTGGTGATAACAATTGGTATCAGAGCTAACCAGGGGCGACTCGTGGTGTTTTTGGGTGGTTTTTGAAGCTATTCGATTGGTTTGGTTAGATTCGTGGGTGTTTACACTTTGGGTTTCATCTAGATCTTTCGTATAGGCTACTAGGAGTTTGTGTGATTTGGTTTTTGGGTTTTTATGGTGATTTTCATGGGTATTCGTGGGTGTTTGTGGCTGCTCATACGACTCAAACCCTAGTTTAGCGAGTTTGGATTTCTAGCGAGTATGTACTTAGATTCTAGCGAGTATGGTATGTACTTAGCGAGTATGAAATCAAAGTCCAGCGAGTTTGGAAAATTTCTAGCGAGTATGGCTAAAAATTCTAGCGAGTATGGCTGCAAACTTAGCGAGTATCATTCTTAGTCCAACGAGTATGGAAAACGTCTAGCAAGTATGAGTTTTTCTAGCGAGTATGAGACTTAGCGAGTATAGGTTCCTAGCTAGCGAGTATGGTCAGTCTTTAGCGAGTTTGGAATCTAAACTAGCGAGTATGGGCTCCATTCTAGCGAGTATGGATGGGTTTAGCGAGTTTGGCTCAGATTTTAGCAAGTATGGAATATAGTTTTCGAATATGGTTTATTTCTTGCGAGTTTGGGTCATCTCTTGCGAGTATTGGTTACATTCTTGCGAGTATGGATTGCATGTATGGTATTTCGAGTACGACTTTCATGTTTCGTATTGTGTTTGTTTTGCCGAGTTAGGCTGGTTCATCCTTATCGTTCATCGAGTAAGGACCTCACTTGAACTTACCTAACCGAAACTCTGCCGAAATTTTATCACAACCTTACTACCTAAACCTAAACCCTAATATTACCACACCCGATAATTGATATTATTGGTACACCTTATACATGAACATGATTCATTAACTTGTTTCATTACATGAATACCAATATATCACCTTACCCACTTCATGATATCATTGGTAGACCTTATACAGAACATGATTCAATTCATTTGTTTCATTACACAAATACCAATATATCACACCTCAAATACACCACGTTTTGGCTTAAAAGATCCTGATCAAGAATCATTAATACAATGACGAGGGCTAATATCAGAAGTTGTGACTACAAGGGAGAATCTTTATTATCTATTTGGGTTGAAGTGAAGTTTTAAGGAATGCGTATACTTATTTATCTCAAAGTATAGGGGTTGGTTGGATGCATGACTTTCGAAGATACTTGTTGGGCACATACTTATATGTTAACAGAGGTGTTACATTCATGGTGACGAAGACTTGTTTATCTAGTTTCATAGGTCAAGGGCGTGACGGAGAAGACCTATTAACTATCCACTTAAAGGAGTTTACGTGTAGTGCTCAGTTGTCAACCGTAGCTGTGGATAATCAAGAGGTGTTACGTCTCATACTTGATGGTTGGTTTGGTGGAGAGTATTGAGTACTAGGGATTCGATGGTGTACGAACTCTCTACATCGTTTTTAGTCACTACACGAACACAAGCTTAAGTCACAAGTCTGTGGAATCACTTCATTCTCAAGTTCATATTGAGTTCTTCCTTATGGGTTAATGGAAAAGCCGTCGTTGTTCATTTCAGAGGTTGATAAAGAGTTAGACAATTTCATATGGTATCGTTATAGAATGGGATTATCGACATCTCTCACACGTGCTGATTGTGATTTATGCTAAGAGTGCTTCCGGCTAATACTTCATGTACACAAATGTTATGCTGATTCCGCATGAGATCGCAATCATCAGAGGGAGAGAAATGTGTACATCAAGGACGCACAACAGGTTCACGTATTCGGGCTTAAATCAGTTTATTCCGGATTTGATATTCCGCAGAGATGGTCAGTGGGTTTCAACCTTATCCGCACGAGAATGGTCAGTGGTTCACTTGTTACTTTGGTTCATCGTTTCTACCCTTTGTGGTTTACATGTGTACGTTATGGACTGATCGTAAGATAGCTGAATGCACTAGTTGAAGATGGAAGATGTTGATACATTGTACCGTCGAACGAAAATCTTGGAAGAAGTCGAGTCTACAGTCTAGATCTACATTGTCCGGCTGCGTGTTAGAAGACTAATAGACGGACTTTGCATTTATTATCAAAAGATCTTCTTCAGATTTAGTGCATTCATCAGAGATGTTGTCAGTTTGGGGAGAGCACTGAATTAGGGGAGAGTTATTGTAATGGTCATTATTAATCCCCAATTAGATTCGCTCACATTGTTCCTCTACAGTCAAAGTGATGGCAGCCAAGGGAAGGACTCAGATTATTAGTGAAGTATGGCTTAAGGACCACTCTCAATGCTGCCTGTACTTATGTTTGTATTGTATTTTACTTAATTGTGCTTGTAGTGAACATTGTAAGCAATTTCCATATAACATTACTTTGGGGAGAGATTGTTAGCCTTGGAAAATAATGTATATGTTGGAAATTGCATTAGTAATAAGCACAAGGACCTGTCTTGTCAATAGGACATTAGTTTAGTGTGGTTAGTAGTATTAAATACTCTCCTAGTGGCAACTAGGAAGGTGGATGTTCATTCTGTAATAAAGAAGTGTGTGTTTTTTCCTTCTTTCTCTCATCTTTC
>LBNU01028535.1:0-11002 GCA_014162995.1 Artemisia annua
AAGAAATTTGCACATATTGAGGGGGAGCAAGTGGCTTAGAGTCATTCGCGGGTCTTTACAATAATAAGTAAAAGCCGTGAAATGATTATGACTCAGAACTTGACTCATGAATTGACGAAACATGAAAAGTCGTGAATCAAAAAGACTTGTCCTGGCCGGGTAATAATTTCAAGCAGGTCTAACCAGTGATGTAAACGTGTCTCGAAGAGGACTAGTCCAAGTAGAAAGTACCGGTTTCGAGAAACTCTTTTTAGATGTTTACTTTGACGGGTCTAACTTCCTTTCTAAGGAATGTTAACAACTTCAAGATAGTTATTAGGGCTAGTTATCACCTAAAAGCTGATAATGGATCCCTTTAACTAAGCAACGTAAACGTGTCCCTCGGGTATATGTCTATTAAGAGCCGATCAATTCAAATAAGTGCAACTCACCCCGACATGTGCAAATTTCTTTCTTCCTATGTGCATATGTTAAGAGGGGAGCATTTGAAAAAATGATAAAAATCACCTTAGCCCTGGTTTTTGCCTGGGATTTGGATCCCATTATACCACCACCCCACTTCGTCCTGTACTCTTCATACTTGTCAAGAGTCTTGGTGAATTGGTTAAATGATTGTGACCATCTCACAGATCTGTGGACATCCTTATTTGGTGGTAAAGCTATACTAATACCAAACTGCTTCGGCCTCTTCTCAAACAACGGGTTAACCACCTTCTCCGTCTTCTTCTTGGTAGCAAACTTCTCTGAGATGTATGGCACAAGTTCAGTGACAGGATGATGCAGATGGACAATTTTGCACTAGATTCTCTAGTGGTCGTATAACAAGTCTTATCTACCAAGCCTGGAATTTACACCAGCCAATGAACAGATCATGACTTGAGGTTGAACCTTGAATCTCCAAAGGCCTTGTGAAGATGACTACATGCTTCTCCAAAGATAGGAATGTTTCTACAATCTGGACTTTTGCTATCACCTTGCTTTATTTATTTGGGTGATGTAATATGACAATGTGATTAACTCTTAATATTTTGTTATATATATTAAGATTAAATGGTTTTATATTTCTCTCTATGTGCAAAGTAAAAGGGTGAATTTGCTGCATGATTGATTGTACTACTATTCACATGCTCAATCAAATATTGCAAATCTGTTATGCAATTTATGAAAGGGAGAAGTATATACGTACTACTTGATGATTGATGCTTGAAGAATGGTCACTCGACACTCCTCAGACACCAAATGTTCCATTTACTAAGAATAGCTGGGATTTATGTTTGATGAATGCTGCCAAACTTCAACGAATGATGAACTTCTAGTGTCTGAAGCTCCTTCTTCAGTGTCTGTTGGCTCTTGGCTCATATTCTTCCATCTCCATTGAGCAAGAGGCACTAGTTTGAAGTGTTTTTCAGAATACTCATGAAACACAATCTCCAGTTATTCTTCAAGGTGTTGATGATGATGACTATCATAATAATGAAGCCGCACATGAATAATGATCCATCTTCGGTTACTCCGTTCCCATAACCGGAATCTGAAGAATCCCTTCTTCATGGGTTATTGTTCATTCTAATGTGCATTCTATAAATCAACCACAAGAATGAAAAGAAAAATGTCGGCTAAGTATTTGGAAATGGAATGTTGAGTGATCACAAGAGTTTACTTGGTATTGTTTATTTGAGATTGAAGTGAAATTTTACGAGTTTGTGTACTTAGTATCTTCGGGATCCTTGTTCGAGCCTTTGATCTCTACATTGACGATGACTTGGATATCTAGTTATTTTGGTAAATCTTCTCTTCTATTGCCACAAAATAACTAACACATTCAGTGTCACAAATCACACGAAGTTGTCAGTATTCAAGAGGTGATGTACGTCTTATACTCGATGGGTGGATGGTTGAAGAGTATAGAGTACTTAGGGATTCGATGCATGAAGTCCCTACACCGCTCTTTGTCATACAATGGTGCAAGTTTAAGTCACAAAAACGGGGAATTCTACTTCATCTTCAAGTTGGGAATATCTCGGGTTCACTTCACAAAATGGTCTTAGCAATAGCCTACTTTTCATAAGGGATGATAAGATAGTCATAAGAGAGGTTTTTTGTAGCAGTTGATTCTCACAGGATACATCTAAGCATATGTTGTTCTTCTCACAAAAGTTCAAGTTGTATGTGCATATAATGTGTGGCTGATTCTGAAGTATCAAAAATAGCAAAGGGAAAGGAGACATACATATGCATGCACAACGAGTACACATGATGAGCTTTATACTTCTTCCTAACCAAAGTTATCCCGGGAAGTTAAATGTCATAACCGCAGAGAAGATCAGTGTTCTAACTCGTTCTTTTGGTGTATTATTCCACCTACGTGGGGGAAGAGATGTAAGAAACAGTTTCTGATGATAAAAGAGGTACATGTGTGCTTCAGGTTTTTGAGCTTCATAGAATGAGACTGATTGCATCATTTCAACTACTTGGGGGAAGTGGTCTCTGGATACTTTTGGTACGCACTACTACAGCCTTTCAGCTAGAGGAAAGATGAGGAGAACTTTTCAAGCGTGAGATGATACTTTGCTAAGCTACCAAAGCTTTATAATGAGGAGGGTATAATTCGATGATTTGGTGGTGCCTAGTGATTAACTTAGCTGTGAGATTCTAGTGATTTGTAATCTACTTGCGCTTGGTGAATTGTGGCAACTTAAGTCGTTTCGATTAGTCTGATTGTAATTTGACGTTGTAAGTTAATCCTTACGACTTGACTCATTACAATTGGATCTATTGTAACTTGACTTGTCGCAACTTGACACTTAGTGCAGATTGTGACTTATCCAAGATCTCACTCTAAGTCATAATCACATATCACGTCTTACGGTTTCTTTTGTTGACCTTAGTAAAATCCCGGGAGAGAATCAATCTCTCGGTTTAAGTCACAAGAGTTGTAAAACTCCGCTTAAGATTATTTCATGGCATCTGCAGCTTCAGGAACCTCAAAAGCTTTGGTGGTGAAAGTTTAAGAGGGGTTGATTATGGTCTTCTTCAACATACCGACTAATTCTCTCTGTTTGGTACTCATGTCAACATCTTCTTAAACCAATCAGTAGTTGCTCAGGGCTCAAGAATTTCATGAATGAGGTTATCGNAAGATTATTTCATGGCATCTGCAGCTTCAGGAACCTCAAAAGCTTTGGTGGTGAAAGTTTAAGAGGGGTTGATTATGGTCTTCTTCAACATACCGACTAATTCTCTCTGTTTGGTACTCATGTCAACATCTTCTTAAACCAATCAGTAGTTGCTCAGGGCTCAAGAATTTCATGAATGAGGTTATCGAGATAGTTAGATTCGGGAACTACTAGGTTGACACAATTATGGGTTATGGAGACTGTGTCATCGGTGACTGTGAAATTTCTAAGAGAATTGGATGGTGTTGATCTTCTTCAAGGCAAACGTGTCACTACCGTGTACACCATCTTTATTTGTTCGGCTAGTCAACTACACTAACGAAAGAAGCATGCCCACAAACCCAATACTGTCAACACCTTCATAGGAGCTCTTCATAACCTACAAAATGACTACCAAGATCTGGAAAGGTTAAAAGCTAAAGCGATTATTGAAATATTTGGTGGTTATGCTTCAGATCATAAGGGATGCCTAATCTACGACATACGCCAAATCTTGGAAACCATTCACGTTACATTCTATGAGCATTCTGAGCAAATGGCTTCTGCAAAACTCAGTGTAGGACCCGCTTCTAAACTTGTGTCTTCTGAACCAACCAGTTCAGTTATAGTATCCCACTCCTGCATGTACCTTATGTACCATCTACCGATAAAGATTTGGAGATCCTGGCTAATCAAGTGGTTGATGAATACTTTGAGCCTCCAATTGGTGATACACCAGTACCACCAGCCATCACAGCTCTTGTTCCAAACAATCAAACTGGTCCATCTTGTTCTTCTTCAATGGCTCAAGACACTCCATCAGCAAGGCATTCATCAACTTCATCATTCATACAATCTCCTTCTGTACATCTAGGTATTGCAGTCGACGATTCGTTTGAAGTAAATCCATCTGCTCCACCTGATGTTGCTCCGTTCAAAAGACACATTTGCTCATGAATCTTCTTCTAAAGCTTCTTCTTCAGGAGATCTTAACACAAGCACATCAGTTTCCTACCTACAGCCACATGATCTTCACTATAATGGGANAAATTCAAAAAGTGTCTCAAAATCAGTAAATGTTTAAAACTTTATCACACTTCTCTCCAAAGTTTCTTCGAAAATCATTTAAATCAATTGGGATCACAAAATCTCAAAAGATTTGATATTTTATGATTGGGGGAGAGAATGTGATTTAAATATAAAAACTGATTTAAAAGTGATGTTTTTGGACTCATAAAGAATGTTTGTGGACTTACGAGAACGCTCCCTTATGTGCTAAAATTTTGAAGATTTTGGATTTTAATCAAAGCACATATTAAGGGGGAGCATGTGATTAAATGTGATGTTTTGGACATGAAAAGATGCTTTTGGACTAAAATGATCGCTCCCATATGTGCTAAAAATTTGTTTAAAGATTTTGGATTATGATCAAAGCACATACTGAGGGGGAGCAAGTGTTGAAAAATGATGAATAAACAATCTCAAATGAAAGCTCACCCGTATGTGCCAAAGTTTTAAAAACTTTAAAAAGTTGATTCAATCATTGTGCACATATTGAGGGGGAGCAAGTGGCTTAGAGTCATTCGCGGGTCTTTACAATAATAAGTAAAAGCCGTGAAATGATTATGACTCAGAACTTGACTCATGAATTGACGAAACATGAAAAGTCGTGAATCAAAAAGACTTGTCCTGGCCGGGTAATAATTTCAAGCAGGTCTAACCAGTGATGTAAACGTGTCTCGAAGAGGACTAGTCCAAGTAGAAAGTACCGGTTTCGAGAAACTCTTTTTAGATGTTTACTTTGACGGGTCTAACTTCCTTTCTAAGGAATGTTAACAACTTCAAGATAGTTATTAGGGCTAGTTATCACCTAAAAGCTGATAATGGATCCCTTTAACTAAGCAACGTAAACGTGTCCCTCGGGTATATGTCTATTAAGAGCCGATCAATTCAAATAAGTGCAACTCACCCCGACATGTGCAAATTTCTTTCTACCTATAAGCACATGTTAAGGGGGAGCATTTGAAAAATGATAAAACTCTCAAAGTGTCAACAAAATGTGTTTCTTATTCATAAACACTTTGAGAGAATTTCAATGATTTAGTTATATGGCGATTGTGGAAAGATACCAAAAGACCGACCACTTTAATTTGATGCATGGAGTTATAAGGATGGTTAGGTTAGGTATATGTTCCCATGATCCACCAGAACCGGAGGGATCTTCCCAGGGACAATCCAATAGATAGATTAGAAGTCCTTAGGAATGATTGAAAAAAGGAGAAAAGTGAGAAAGGGAAGAGTGCCGACTGAGATTGAGCTAGGACTGGAACAAACCCAACAAGGTTCTAGTAAATGAAGTCCCGGTAAGCACTGAAGGGGTTGAAGAATTAAAAAGAAATGATTTGAGAAAGGGTGAAAAGAAATAGCCCTCCAATTATTCAACCTTAGGGCAGAAACTGGGTTCAATTCATATGCTACTGATTGTTACCAAGGTAACATCGGTATTGAAGATAAAGACGTCATGGACCCAGTGACGCACTGCACTAAACCTCCCAGCCACTCAAGTTCTCTTAAAAGAGCTTGTTTCATTCTCACGGGGGACCGGTGTAAACTATCAACTAGTCTCTTAGAGCTAGTTGATATTGAAACAGGAGACCCCTCCCTAGTCTCCGAATAGGATAACCAATGTGCACTTATCGAGTCTAGAGCCAAGAGACGCATCAAAAGATCTCATAGGAACTTGTAAGTGCCGGTATGTTTATTACTAACCAAGTTTTATGCAGCTCAACATACCAAACTTACCATGTTCACCACTATCACTCGAGTTCCACATGCTCATACCAACATCTAAAAGGAGACGTCAGAACCGTTCAACCGGGAAGATCTACTCAACAAAGATGTATGGGCATGTTGGAAAGGTGTAATCACACCAAAGACAAAGAAGTTGACGATTGATGCCGATTGCTGAAAAGATGCAAATTCATCATCTCATGCTTACACTTCAAGATCGTAACTTAAGATATCATGATCAAAGAATGGGCTTCGACTATGCTTCCACAACTCTGATGCAGAAGATCATGATCCAGAAAAGTGTAAGCATGACATCACAAAGATAATCACAACATCACAAAGAGACACATACACTCAAAGATGACTTGAAGCTAATTATATGGATGAAGAGCGAAGAGCAAAGTCAAAAGATCATCATATACATCAAGGAAGTCATCTTGAGTCGTTTATCCATGAAGAATCAACAACTACGAGCTACAAAAGAATCTACAAAGATCTCAATGCAAGAATTCAAGAATCTAGATCTAAAAGGGTGACCTCTCTTAGGGGGAGATTGGTATGTGTTATTTTACACATACTTTTGACCTTAGTTTAAGTGATATAAAGACCAAAAACTAACGTTAAACGCCAAAGATATCGTGTTTTTGTGTTTGTGACTGTGCAGGAAAGGATATTGCATAAATGACATCAAAATCAACCAAAAAGCCTAAAACGAGCACGAGATGTGGAAAAGTGTCAAAAAGCCGAGTTAATGATGATATCTACTTAAGAAAAGCCCAAGACAAATGTATTCCTTAAAGGCTCGAAGAAAAATTCATGAGACACTTAACTGAAGCTCAAAAGAGAATTTCAAGAAAAGTCCTCCACATTTGAGCAAGATGTCGTTTTTAAATCTTTTGAAGACCTTTGGAAGAAACGTCAACTCGAGTCCTCAAGATTGCATTAGTGTTACGTTTAATGTTTAAGAACGTTTAATAGTTTGTAACATAGTTTTAGTGTTCTTTTCATGAGTTGTAAAGGTTCAAGGGCTTAACGTGCAACATTGTCAAACTTGTACAAGCTCTTGACCTATAAATTGACATCACCTCCTCATTTGGAAGGTTGGTTAGAATTAGGAGTAGGTGTAAGGTAGGAGTAGTTTAGCTTATTTTTATGCATTAGTGTAATTCTTATCTTTAATACGAGCTTATTTCATGTCTTATCTTTAGCTTATTTTGCGTTCTTTACAATCTTTCTTTAAGTCTTTTAATCTTTCTAGCTTATTTACATGTTCTCTTATTCATTTCTAAAAGCTTTTATAAGTTTTGTCAACTTTGCATGGTGTTTGGTTTGGTCGTGTCTTATTTAGCTTTTATAAGCTTGTTTAATGTCTTAATCTATTTTCTTATTACGTTTTTACAAGCCTACTTGATCAAAATGGCGCCGCTGCCGGGGAGCGGTTGATAAGATTTAGTCGTTCGATTGTTTGAGTAATGTGTTTTGAAGATCCTTCTTTCGAGAAGTTTAAGCTTTTGTAAATATTTTCAAAATATAAAAACACAAAAATATTTTCTCTTCTAATTTGTTTTCGTTTGATTTCCTTTTTTCCTAAACTAAAAAAATCCAAAAAGATTTTCTTTTTCAAAATTGGTTTTCCTTTTTAACTTTTCATTTTTCAAAACAGAAAATCCAAAAATAATCTCCTTATCCACTTTTGTTTAAATTCTAATGGAATCATTATATGCTCCTTATGGCATATGCGAAAGGTGTGGTAATGATCATCAGAATGGATGTTGTTCGAATTGTAATCCTTACACTTATGATCAAAACCCGAATACATTCAACAACTTTTCTCACTACCCACCTCAGCCTTACTTATCCTCGTTCGATCAACCTTTTTGTAATGGATGTGGAAACTGTTTGGATCCGACTTCGAATTATTGTCAATGGTGTACTTGCATGAGGTGTGGTAGAAGTCTTTTTAATGGATTCTGTTGGTTTTGTGCTTTTGAAGATGAAAATTCATATTCTCAAAATTTCAATTCAAACTTTTCCAATTATCCTCAAAATGATTCTTACTTCCCTCCTCAAAACCTTTATGAGCAAGAACCCTATGTCAATAACTTCTCTATCCAGAATACTCAGAATTTTGAGCAACCTGTTGAAAATATTCAATTTGAGCCGAGTCAAAAATTGAAAGAAGAGAGAGAATCACTTTTCAGTCTAATGAAGGAGTGTAAAGAGCTAATTCTTCGAAGAAACAAGGAAAAGGAAAATTCTGAAGAGAGCGGAGTAGAAGAGACTTTGAAAGAAGAAAACGAAATCAACGCTTCGAGTGGCATTCCCACTCCATCTTGTGAACCCTTAAATGTTGAAAATTTTTCTTTGCAATCTCTCGAACCTCTCGACGACAATTTCGCCAAACTTGAATATGCTTTAGAGCTTTCGAGAGGTCGTATTGTTTATGGTGAACCCTTAACTCCCGCCTCTTCTCCGGTGATGGAAATGGAACGAGAAACCGAGGTGACCAAGGACCCGGTACTTTCCCTTGATAATGGAAGTGCTAAATACGTCCAACCTTCAGTTGTTCAAGAATCAGTTGTTCCTCCTAAACTGTCAAGAATTGATCCTACTTTTTCTCGATTTAAGGTTACGAGTTCGTCAAGCAAACGTGTTGGGCTTAAATCAATTTCTGAAAAGAATGACTTACCTAAACTTCACATTCCTCAAGAACAAGGACCAGAGACTACAACGGAAGTGGTGGAAACTGCTAGCTCTCAGAGCACACCACTTGTCCCACCTCCGGCTTCTCCAAAATGTTCTTCGACACTTGTTTCCGATATTTCTGAGCCGTCAGATCCTTTGGAGCCCGAGCTCAAGGAGTCTTTACCCGATTTTGAAAAGTATACTTTTGATACGGCCGAAAATTGTGATTTACCTCTTTTTCCTCCCGTAGAGCCCGAGGACTCTCTAACAATGGGGGACGAGCTTCTTAACACTATTCCGGCAACGGAATCGGACGAATTCAATAAGTCTAGTGTTGAGAACCTTGTCCCAATCCAAAGTGAGTCCGGGGAAACTCCTAACGGTGATTTTGAGATTGTTGAAAATGATCGTCTTGATAATGTTGTCGATACGAATGATAAGCCGGTTGATGATGTTAACTTTGATCCGGAGGGAGATATTCGTTTTCTTGAAAATTTATTAAATGATGAACCATTATCTCCTTTCCCTCCGAAGAACGATGATGAGATGCTCCCCGATTTTGATTCTGATGATTCCTTATCTTGTGGAGACATCGAATATGTTGATGAAGATGACGACAATGAAATTCAAGATGAAGCTCTTCGTGAGAAATTATCTAACGTTTATCTTCTCCTATCTAAGATCGAGGCATTGAATAATCCTCCGACTTCTTCTCCTATCCCCGTTTTGGATAGTGATTTTCTACCCGAGCTTGAAACTTTTCGATTTGAAGAGAAGAGTAGTGGTAATCCCATTATTTATGCTGATTTCTCTCTTCCGGATTATGAGTGCTTTCAATTTGAAATCAATTCTTTACCTATTACCAATAATCCGTCTCGTGATCGATTTCTTGCTACGGATGACTCGATACCGCCGGGTATTGAGAATGACGAGAATAATGTGCTTATTGATGAAGAAACTTTGAATTCTAATTTCAATTCAAACCCTTTTGATTCTCGTCCACCTGCGGAACCACCCGATGTTGATTTTGGATCCGGTTTGAATGAAGTTATTGATGGAGGGGTGGACGAGACTTATGATTTTGCTTACACCATTCGTGTTTTTCACCCATTCTTCACTTATCCCATCGTTTCTTTACCTTCCCACTCATCCGCGAGTGAGGATGTTGTTTTTGATCCCGGTATCCTACATTATTTGCTGGATGTTCGTTTCATTTGCTCCCCCAAGGACAAGTAAATTCGGGGCGAGTCTAAGCTATACGACTCGTTACTAAACAAGCGCTTCGTGGGAGGCACCCCATGCTTATCCTTTTTATTTTATTATCTAATAAGTAACGCGAGGAGGGCAACTTCTTCCAATCTTGTGTTTGCTTGGTTGTTTGTGTTTGTGCAGGATTTCCCCAATTCATGATGACTCTCGTGCTCGTTGGTTCGTCTCATCTCCACTCGAGTCCCATGTATTGATGCTTGCTTGGAAATCATATATCCAAAATCTTATCGACTAACGGTATCTTTGGCATACTTAATAAACGGCCTTAGACTTATTGTTAGGATTACCCTTACCTTTGAAACATTGAGGACAATGTTTATCTTTAGTCTGGGGGGTGAATCTTCGATTTGATTGACCTAGCACTTTCACCAATGCCGTTTACTTTCGCAACCCCGTTTTTCCTAAAAAAACCAAAAAAATTGAAAAATTTTGAAAAATTCCAAAGAAAAAATGAGAAAAAATTAAAAATTATGCAAAAATAGAATAAAAGTTTTGACACCGCGTTTGACTTTCCTACTAGGTAAGAGTAAGAATAAAAATTTTGACTTGATCCGGGCGTGTTGAGCCCTAGCTTGTCTCCCTTAACCAATATAATCTTCAAAAATGATTATGGCTAAGCATCCGCGGATCTCATTATTTGAGATTTTAAATTTGCGGAGAACGTGATATGATTGAGTTTCTATAGAAGTTAGATGCTAAGCATAGAGTAGTTGGACCTCTTTAAAAGCTCATCGAAGGTGCTCATGTCTTTTTGTTCCCACAAAATTGCTTCACCCCATACCTATGCAAAATAATTAAAGATGTTAGGTTTAGCCGATGAGTAGTTCTTTATCTTCTTAAGAGAATCTTTGCTTGAGAAATTGGGTACACATCATGGATACACGCTAGTTGAGTTGTATTGTATATCGTTGAATAAGCGTAGTACGCATGTGGTTTCGGAGCTACCCTAAAGCCCGTTGTTATGTATGAGCTAAGGTGCTTTAAGACTTCGGATTGAGATCGGGCCGTGGATCCTAGATTCCAACCCTAGCAGTTGGCGGTAGGTCTTGGATTGAAACCGTGAAGGTTCGGAGTTGAGAAGTTACTAAGGCAAGTTAAAAAAA
>LBNU01028535.1:17798-34447 GCA_014162995.1 Artemisia annua
AGTGGCTCATGCGTTAAATACTACCTTAATAGCCTAGTATGCCTTGGCTACATGTTTCCCAAGACGTTCAAGCACGTTACCATAAGAATTTACACACAAACAATAATAAACTAACATTGATGGAACAATCATCCCAACAAACAATAACACATCAATTAACCAATAATTAATAGTTAGGTTTCATTAGATCTAAGCAAACACAAGAGAATTTAGCTACACATGTTAATTAAAAGACAAGCAAAAGAGATAATCAACCAACACATAGACATATTGATTGAATTGAAGTGAAGACTTATCTTTAATTAAGCATGAGGGTTCCAAGGGTTGGAAACCCTAAAAAGTACAAAAAATTCATCTAGGGTTTGGTGCCAAAAGTTCTCCACAAAGTTCCACTCTTAATGAATGAAAAATAGAAAACTATATGTAGATTTTACATTCTGACGGCGTCAGGTTATAGAGGCTGACGCCGTCAGCGCGCCGCCATTAGGTTTCTCGGATGGCCTAGATCCACTTCTAACGCCGTCACTCTCTATTCCTCTCTGGGCCGTCACTCTTTAACTCATAACCTGACGACCTACATCTTCTAACACCCGACGGCGTCAGGTGTTAATTTCCAAAATCTTTCTGGCCCGTCATTTGATAATTGGTTTCCACTCTTTTGTCAAGGCTTGCTGACGGCGTCACCTTGTGACTCTGACATCGTCAGGTTGTAATTTCTGCTTCTTTTGAGACTTTGTCATTTTCTTCACTTTTATGCTCAAAAAACGTCCAAATATGCATGTTTTCTAGAATTCCTCTCAAAAGTACCTAAAATGACAAAAGGAACGATTTAGGGCAATATTTGATCACATTTATATGAATTAAGGCTTAAATGACCCCTTAAAAGCGTAACACTTTTCGTCTCATCAACAAACCAGCCAAAGTTACATCATCAAAACAACCTACACCAACCCTACCCAACGTACACCCTACATAACCTACTCCATAGGCCTTTTTCCTTTTCCCTGATAAGTCTGCTTTCCCTTCTGAGCATTCTTTCTTTTCTCATCAAAAGATGATTGCTTTCTTGGACAAGCAAGGAAAAGCACTTGCATTGGAGGTCTCTCTGGTCTTGCAGGCTTCTCTTCCACAGGAATCTTCATGTTCTTCAAGGCAGACTCTAAAGCCTGGTTCAAGGCTTGTGGTAATTCTTTGGATAGTGCTGTAATTGGAGCAGAAGTTGTAACCTTTTTCTTAGGTTTTTGGTTGGTTGAGCTTGATGCAATAGGAGGAAAGTAATCACTCCATCCTGGTTTGGAATCAGAATCTGAGTCAGAGAAGTACTTGATCTCTGAATCACTGGAATCATCAGATGAGATGTATATAAATGGGAAATTATTCATGATGATGTTAGGGTTTTTCTGATGAAGTAAGGTTTTTGTGATGAAGAAAAGTGTTAATGAAAGCTCTTTTTATAGGCAAGAAAGACTTATAGGTTATTAATGATAATCATTCAATTATACTTGCCTTGGTAGTTTTGGGGAGTAAATATGGAAAGTATTTAATGTATCGGGTTGACTTTCAGAAGATATTTTGGTCAAAGAGTCAATATTCATAGATATTTTTATCGATCAGTACTTTGCCAAAATACTGCTGAAAGTACTGCTATGGGAAAGTACTGCTATAAGGGTACTGCTGACGTGTCATCTACTGCTCTGTGGAACGTACTGTTCTAACAGTCATATATAAGGGGAATGGAGATACATGCCAAAATAACGGTATCCGTATTAAATGGGATTTGATTTTTTAAATCTTATCCATATTTAACAAACCCTACCGTCTTTTTAATCTCCCTTTTCCACTTTCCATCCACATTCTCTTACGCAGTCACTGTTATTCTCAATTCACCCTCTTCATACCACCTCATTCATCCATACCACTTCACAAATGGCTCGTTCCACTTGCAGTCGCCATAACATGATCGCTAATTTGGATAAAACAGAGTTGAATGTTGATTTTCATGCTGTGATTGATTTCCTTACTGGGTCTTCAATCAATTACTCTTTATTGGTCAATACAGATGTCATTGGACCATGGATTCAAGAATTTTGGGCAACTGCTGCATCCGGTTGGGAGGAACCAGATATCTCATTCATTACGGCTAAAGTTGCTGGGCGCAATATTAGGATCACTGAAGCTAGTATTCGTACAGATCTTGTGTTTCATAATGAAGAAGGAAGTGTTACGTTTGATAAATAAGTAATTTGGGACACCCTTAGGGATATTGGGTATGAGGGTTCACTAACCAAGCTTACATTTGAGAAACCCTTATTTAGTCCACACTAAAAGTATCTGATTCATGTTCTACTTCATTGCCTCAGTAACAAAAGTACTGCTTGGAATGAATTTAGTCAAACTATAGCATCAGCCTTAGTGGGATTAGCTACCAATCAGCCTTTCACTTTTCATTCATGATTCTTGATGGTATGTACAAACACATCAAGAATGGTTCACCATTTTTGATGTATCCCAGGTTCATTCAAATCTTTTTGAACAAACAGCTTGAAGGTGTTCCCAAACCTCAAGAATTCTTGCCAGCCATTGTTCTTTCTAATAATGTGTTTACTTTTATGGCTACCAAGAGTGCTAAGTTCTCTGGAAGGAATACACCTCTCACTGCCCATATTTTAGAAATGGCACAAGCTGTTAGAGATGCTGCTCAAGAGGAATCAGACCCTGCTTCAGACTCTGCTCCTACTCCATCCCAAGCTCAAGCTGTTTCACCACATTCAGAGCAGTCACACTCAGAGGAAGGAGATGCTTCTCAACATACTGTTTCAAGGGAAAAGACTGCTTCTCCACAAGGTACTGCTCCTCATGATTCAGCACAGGATGAGAATCAACCACCCACTCCCAATGATTATACTTCCACAGATGGTTCTCAAACATCTGGAGGAGATGAGGGAGTTATGGCTGATGAGGGAGTGCTGAGCAATTATGCTTTTACAAGAGAACTAAGGAGAGTAAATAAAGCTAATGAAGATCAAGATGCACTACTCTTGAGGTTGAGCAACAAGTTCAGAAGATTGAAGAGGTTTGTTTGGCCACTTGTTAAGCATCACAGGCTATGGGTCAAGTCATAACAGAAAAGTGGTCACAAACCTAAGTCTAAGAAAATGAAGTTCAAGACACATTCTTCATTCCCATTGGGGAGGAATTTGCAGAATAAGAATGTGAATGAAGATACTGGTTTGGATAAGAGTAAAGATGCTGATGATATTCAACCCCTTGAAGAAGTAACACCACTTGAAGAAAATATTCCTCATCAAGATACTGCTGAGAGAAAGAGTGATGAGACTGAGCAAATTGATATTCAAGATGCTGATATTCAAGTCAGAAGTGGTGATACAGAAGAATTGGATTTGGAAGATACTAGTGTTGAAAATGTTCAAGTTACTGCTCATCAAGGTACTGCTTATCAAAGTACTGAGTGACAATTTTTAATCACACCAAGGACTTTGGATTTTGAAGAAGATGTGGGTCCATCCAATCCAGTTCAGGAAGAGGAGGTTAGAAAATCTACCAATAGTGATGATGATACTATTGCTGACATTATGATGAGTATATCCAGACCTAGAGGCATTGTTATTCAAGAAGTTGAACATATTCAAGAACAACTTTCTTCTCAACCTACTCAAGAAACTGATCCTAAAGACAAAGGGAAAGGAATCTTGGTAGAACAAGAGAAAAAGAAGAAGAAGAAGAAATTCACTTTAGCACAGATAAGGGCTTTTCAAGAAGCTAAAGGTGAAGAAGCTGCTAAACAGTTACAAGCAGAACTTGATGCTGAGTTTCAAAAAGAAAGAGAGATTGTTTTTGAACCAAGAAGACCAATGACAAAAGCTCAAGAAAGAAATTTTTACATGAGTTATTTAAAAGGTCGTGGATACAAAGGTTTACAGAAGTTAAAGTATCAAGAAATGAGGGAATTATATGATGCTGTCAAAGAAGCTTATCAAAAGCAAGTAGATGGCATTATTGGTTTTGATACTGAAGAAGGAAAACAGATGATGGAGGCTGGTAATAAAAGGAAAAGAATAACAACTAAGTCACAGTCATCAAAGAAGTCTAAATCTGAAGTGGAATTAAGAGCAAACACAATTGATGAACTGAGGAATTACCTAAGAGTTGTTGACTTTGAGCTTCCTAAGTCAGAAGAAGATGCTGCTACAAAGGCTAAGATATCAGATTTGGAAGTGATAGAATCTGAGAAAGATGGAGATTATTTTGTTTTCCATAGAGAAGATAACAGCTTTAGAGCATTCAATTTGTTGTTGGATGTATTGCATCTTATTGACAGAGAAGACTTGTTTCATCTACACCAACAAATTCAAGCTTATTTTGAACAAATTCCACTCAAAGGAATTGGTGTATTGTTGCTGGGAGATCTCACAACACTGTGGGAAACAGAGGAGACAAGCACAGATGATATTTGGAAAAATCAAGAAGTCTGGGAAATTCAAAGTTGGAAATTCTTTGAAAAGGCTGGTGTGCATGTCTTAGAGTTGGAAGATGGTACTATGATCTATATGTTAGCAGAAAGAAGATATCCTCTTACAAGAGATCTGATGATGAGGATGCTGGATCATGGTATGGAAGTAGAGCAAGAGGATGAAACTGCTCTAATGGTGATTAATTTGTTCATTAATTGGACAATATTAAAAGATGATGATGCATAATTACTGGTATGGTCTTAATTATTTAAATCTTTTGAATAAACAAGTACTTTATTCAAAGTACTGCTGATCAAACAGTACTTTTACAAAGTACTGCTTGCAGCATAAAACCAGTAAAGTCTTTTGAAATAATAATTTTTGTCATGTGCAAAATACTTTTTGAAGCACAAAGATTTACAGCAACAGATTGTTTTTGAAGATATACATGGTGTTAGTACTTGTGCTACACAACAAATGGTATTCAACTCACCATGTTTAACAAACAAGAAAGAGTTTGACTCATCATGAGGGTACGACTCTGATGTGATTATCAAATCCATTTTTAGTTGCAATTTACTAAAAATTGTATGGTTTTCAACTCACCATATCTGTGATAAGTGAAGAGTTGACTAGCCCACAAGAAAATGGCTTGTGCTAAAGGCTGTGGAAAATCCATTCATATGGTAATTAGTTCACCATGGTAGTGATTGTACTAAAAGAACTAGCTAGTCCAAAAGCAAACGGTTATTGGTAAAGACTACTCAAATCCGTTGATAGCTGATGATTTGCTAGAAATCATATGGTTATCAATGTACCATGGTTTACTTAACATAAACATTGGCTACTCCAGAGTTAATGGCTTTGTTAAAGAGACATCAAAATCCATTAATTTTCAATGATTTACCTCTCACAGGAATTAACACACCTGGAAGTGATGAGAATAGTATGAAACTTAACAAATTTGATGTACCTTATGTTGTTGAGTAGCTGAGAAGAACTAAAGTTGCTGTAAAGACAAAGAATTGTTGCTGATAAAGATTGCAGATACTAACTACACATTGATGGTAACAAAACAACGAGTAAGACTTTAAAAGATACAACCTTTACTTGAAGATAAAAATGATTGTTTTTCAAAGACTACAAAGAAACTTGAAGTCTAGCAAGTAGAATTCAAGTTAGGGGAGGATTGTTGGGGTATAATATCAAAGTACTGCTGGATATCAAAGTACTGCTGGAGTATACATGGTCAAAGTACTGCTCATTGATAAAAGTCAAAGTACTACAAGGGTTAAAGACTGACGACATGCAAGATTAGATTAAGGAATATTATGTAAATTCTAGAATATTCTTGTTGGGTTTTAAGTAACTCTGCTTCTAATAATATCAATCTGCTGCTGACTGACTCTGCTACTGGGATTGTGACTCTGCTGCTCATATTGAAGAACTCTGCTGCTCAGAGTTAATTATAGTATTGAGTCATGTATTTATGTTAATGATGGTATTAAATATTCTATAGGTTTAGAATATCGTTTGTGTGTGTAAGAAGTCTTTGTAAACCGTGTAGGGTTCCTTGTCTATAAAAGGAGATCCCTAGGGCTAGAGAATGTACGTGTGTTAGAAAGTCGATTCACTTCAAGGTTGTAAAACCCTAGCATTGTCAGAGTGCTCGTATAATTAATATATTGAAGTGTTTAGTGTGATATCTATTGTTCTTGTGTTCATCTTAAGTTATATAATATATTCCGCTTATATAAGTTTCTATTCAAGTCACCTTCTATACTAGATCGTTTGCTCAACTGGGATCAACAAGTGTTATCAGAGCTTGTGATCTAGAAGCTGTGATCGAGAAGAACTCAAGTACTTCTAAAGTCTGTTCATAACAACAAAAGAAGCCATGGGTGATGACACACATATGATTACTGCATCCAAGATCCCAATGCTCAAGCAAGGAGAGTATGAGCTTTGGAAGATGCGCATCAGGCAGTATATGCGCATGATTGACTACAAGATGTGGAATGTGGTTCTGGATGGTGACAAGTTTCCTAGGGTCGTCGATGGGAAAGAGCTAGCTATCAAAGCCAAAGAAGATGAAGATCTCAGAAAGCTGGAGATCAAGACTCTCAGTATTCTTTTAATGGGAATACCTAATGAGTTTTAGGTTGACTTTGAACACTGTGAATCTGCTAAAGCTCTTATGACTGCTGTTGAGTCAAGGTTTGGTGGCACTGAAGCTACTAAAAAGTCAAGGAAGAATGTCCTGAAGCATCAATTTGAAAACTTCACTGCTCTAAGTGGTGAGAATCTTGATGGCACTTATAACAGGCTGATGTTCGATAGGATATATATAAGACTTTTTTTGACCGGGAAATAGTCAAAGAGAGTCAAACCGGGAGTATTGGATATCCCTGGGTCGTGTCCGTGTGAGGTGTGAAATGCGAAGCCGAGAATCGTTTTGTGATCGGGTGATTTGAATGAGATTTAAATAGGGATTTGGATTTCTAAACTAAATCAAGCAAATAATAACGCAAAGTAACTCAAATAAACTAATAACGAAAGCACATAATGCACAATTAAACTAAAAAGTAATCTAAATAAAAACATGACACGCAAAACGCAAACTAAATGGGCAACTACCTAATTTTAACTAAAAATTTAAATTTTAAAATTAAAAACTATTTAAAAAGTTGAAAAGTTGCTAAACGTAACTTAAAATTTTGAAAAACGTAAAAGAAAATGAAAACGGGCCGTTATCGGGCTCGGTAACAGCTTTTTTATTTTTTTATTATTTTTATTTATTTTTTTTTTGAAATTAAATAAAGCAAAAACTAAGCTGGGAAAAATAAAAGGAGGAGGGGGGAAACCTAAATAAGCAGTTCAATAAGTAATCTAAAAGCTGGATTTGTAAATAAGCAAAAACCGTCAAATCTACTATTAATAATTAACTTAGGAAACCATAACATGAAACAACATTTTGGACAGATGGTAGAGGAGCTTGTTGTAAAGCTGCACAGTCGAACCAAGAGGTCACAGGTTCGAGTCCTATACACCTCTTTTTGAAAATATATTTATTTTTTTTTCAGTTTTTCTTACAAAAACTACCTAAACTCATAAAGATAAACATTTTTAAAACTGGAATATTTTATAAAAATCAATAATAAGCACAATAAAGATCAAGTATAAAGAACAGTTTGTACTAAAAGGCTAAAAGGGGAATTAGAACCTAAAAGCTACTAGCACTATTAACTAAGGGGAGAATAAGCAAAAGGAAACATAAGGGACATCCTAAAAAGCACTAAAGAACATGAAAGAAGCGAGTAAATAAGCTGCTACAACAACTAACAAGCACAAAAAGCACTAAAATAACAAATTTATCCTAGGGACTGCTAAAGTGAAAACAGGGCAGAGGGGTATGTTTGAGCACAAATCTAGGCTAACAAATAAGCATGAAAAACTGAAATAAGCTTGAACATCTAAAATCTATACTACTAACTACTTCTACACCTAATCTTAGAACCTAATTCCTAGCTAAGCTCAACTAAAATCAAGATCAAAAGGGGGTTTTGGGGGCAGCAGGTACAAAATGGGCCTAAATGGGATTTTTGATTTCTAAAGGTAAACTACCAGAAAGTGACAAGTTACACTAACCCATTTGCAGCTAAATTGAAGCTAAGGAAACAACAAACAAGGGCTAACACTGATTCTACACTAGTAACTTACTTAAAACAGTTATAAGACAAAAAATTAGAAACTAATGAAAAGCCTTTGGACCTACCAAATTCCACTCTAAATCTACTAACTACAATGATATAAAGCTTATTTGAATTGAAACTTTGAACAAAAATCACTGTTGGTCAATAAAACTAGTTGAGCCAAACACTCCTTTAACTGTACAAACTGATTTTTTTGAAAACTGTTTGAGCTTTGAAACTTAAATACTTGCTTGTAAATCTTAAACAAATAGTCCAAAGGAAAATAAGAGAGCTTGAAAACAATCTTTGAAACAGTAAATTGCTTGGAATTTAAATTGCAAGGAATTTAAAGGAAACTTGAAACTTCATTAAGAAAACTCAAAGTACAAACTTGAAAAGTAATTACAACTTGAAACTAAGGTGCTGAATTTAAAATTTGCAAGAAAATTAAATGGTCAAAAACTTTTCTAAATGCTTGAAAAGTTGGACAAATGTGACTATGTGGAGAGACTTGAATTATATACTAGTGTGCTAGGGTTTTCTTGTCTTATGCTCCTCTTTGTCATTTTCTGTTGTGTGTTTGTTTTGTGAGATAATGAATCCTTTGATCATCTTGTGCTTTCTCTTGAGCTCCCACAGCCTTTGATCCTTTCTTGGGGACCAATCCTTTCAATCACAGCCGTGGGATGAGATGGAGAGTGGAGGATTGCTGAAGTGGCAAGTTAGACAAGACATCATGTGAGTCTCCTTTGGCTTATTGGTGAGCTGGAATTGGTGACAGAGGAGGTTTTGTTTGGTACTGAGGCTGAAAGAGATGGTTTTGGAGGTTACGGATTAGGCGGGAATGGAAGTTAGATGGAAAGGGTTTGACTGGTAAAGTCAAGTGGGTTGTGGGTATACGGGTGTGTGAGTTTTTAGTGTTACTTGGTGTGTTGATTTCTGTGTAGTATGGGACGGGTGTGTGTGAGTTTGTCTTGGATTTGGTGGGCTGGATTAGTGATGGGATTAATGGGTTATAAGGATTATAGGATTATTAGGATTAGTTAAAAAAGATATTATTAGTATTTGTAAAAATAGTTTTTTTATATATATATATATATATATATAATGATAATACTAATAATAATAATAATAATAATAATAATAATATTGAGAATAATATTACTAATAATAATACTAATACTAATAATAACACTAATAATAGTGATACTAATAGTTTATAAACTTAATAATTAATAAAAAAAAAGAAGTTTTTACCAAACACTTAATAAAAAGTTTTTGACAAAATGTTTTTGGGTGATTTTATTTTTGAAAAAGTTTTGAAATGAAAAAGGTTTATGAGTTTCGTTTTTGAAATTGATTTTGCATTTAAGTTTCGGGAAAAAGGTAAAAAGCTAAATTTGGTTTAGAGTGAGGGGTGTAAAGGGTAAAAAGGTAATTAGGGTTTTTGATTAGGTTTTCCATGCTCACCCCCATGTCACATACCGGGATGACTTCGGCGTTGACTTTTTGTCTTTTTCTTCATTTTTCTTAAAAAACGTGTCGAGTCATTCCGATGATGCTCCAATTTGCTCCGTTTTCCCATCCATGCTCCGTTTTGCTCACATTTGCCTTGTTTTCAATCCATTTGTAACTGAAATACACAAAAACACATTCCAAGGATATTTGGGACATTATATGGTCTTTTCGGGTGTTTTTGGTCATTTTTTTCCGTTAAATGAGGTAAAAGATATGTGTAAATTGTCACACCCCGCCAAAGCGGAAACACGAGGTGCAACATAATCAATAATCATCACAAAAGAGATATAGAACAATACCATAATTTACATTAAAGGAAAAGTATATCATTACAACATTGTTATAGCCGACATCGGCAATTTAAGATACAAAGTTTAGTTCCCAAAAGATAGCTTTGTAATACATAATGATCAGTAGTGACATGTGAAACTTCATTATGCATAGACCTTCAAGAAAAACTTACTGACGATCACCTGAAATGCATGAGAGAAAACGGGTCAACTATGGAAATAGTTGGTGAGTACACACGGTTTATATAATATGAAAAACATTTTAAGAAATTTCACAAGGCAAAGGCATTCTAAATCCACTCAATTGCAAATCCCGCCCATACAAAACTTGCAACCTGTGTGTTCACAACCCATTGCATATAAAGTAGTATGTGGTAGTCAAGCTCACGTGGTCATAATAGTTCACAAAATAAGCACCACGTATATAATAATGTATGCCAGGCAAAGCCCCTAAAATAAATAATATGCGTCCCGTAACATAGTGAACGAGAGGTTGGCCGACCTCTAATAACGCTATCCATACTATCTACTGATAGGAGACTAACAATGCGAATGTACGAACAGTACATCATACAACTATTATATATAATTAAGAATGCTCCGAACATGGGAGACTTTGCACGCTCCACCAATAAGGCGAGACTTTAGAACGCTCCACCGATATGGCGAGACTTTAGGTCATAGTACATACGGTTCATTAAGTTCAAAACAAGTCATAAGTTCGCAATAAAGTTCAAGACTTGATTTAAGTTCAAAAGTTTAAGTCAAAAGAGTTCATAAAATAGTAATCAATTTAGTTCAAGTATAATTCATGCATCCACCCCAAAGCGATTAAAGTAGTTAGAAAAAGGGGTTCGTAAATACTCACCTAAGTTGGTAAGTAGACGAGAACAATTACGGTTCACAAAGACGACTAAAAAAAACCCAACGAACATGCACTTTCCAACCCCGATCTTTGTCACAGTTGATCTATGTATTTTCACTATAAATATATGTTCTATCTTTCTGTTGTTTTTGTATACGAGATGAGACAGTAAATTCATAATGAGATTGAGTGGCCTTTTATACTAACAAATAAACTTAGGCACCAAGTATAAAATTGTAAGAGTCATTCATCGATTTTTGTTTAGTCAATTTGTCACCAATAGCTACTACATAACGTGGCACTAGTAGCATTCATGCATCACCAAAGTTAAGCCACCTAGTAGGAATTACTACTCAAGATATTATTTTACTTCTCAAATGACTGTGCTAGAATGACATAGAATTTCAAACAAACAAAAAAAATTATTTCTTTGTAAACTCATATAACAGGTCGATATAACTGTATACTAAATATTTAATGTAGTAGACTAATAGTTTCAAATAAAATGACGAGAAAATGTTACCTGTATAAAGAAAAAGAAATAGCCATATCGACTTTAGAGTAACATATGTCTTGTAATTTTATCTTGTAAGTTTATTTTCTAATTGCAATTTATTAATACTTTGACATGTTATGCTTTGTTAATAAATATTGGTGATAAGTATCAAAGTACTAAGTACATGTGTAGTTTGTTTGTTAAACGTGGCAAAGATGATGCCATGAGTAAGTTTCCTTAATTATCTTATATAATATAGATAGTTTAGAGTTTAAAGGTATAGTTTGATCCTGGTAATTACTAATGTTAAGCCTTTAGATAACGAAACTTAAAACCGTGTAACGTAAAAATATAATACTTATAAAAATGTTAAAACTTATCAACATACTCTATATTAATATATTAGATTAGTCATGAGTCTATCGGAGTATTTATATATCCTTAATACTAAAAAATGTTGGTTGAAAACAAGTAAAACTTAAAAAGTGCAAGTTTTTCCTTAAGAGGGAAAAATAATAATAGTACATATAAAATATGTATAAAATGTGACTATTTGTGAAAATAAAGTGTATATAACACATAGATTTATCATAGTCTTGTGTTGGTTACGAGTAAAGTTCACGCGATTAACTTTCGTAATTACTTATAAAAGTAATGTCACTTAAAATTAAAATAATAATAAGTCAGAATAAATAGTCAAATTATAGCCTGAAATGTACGAGTTGCAACAGTCTCCACCCGTCAAAGGAATTCAGTCCCTGAATTTAATTCGTTTGTTCTCCAAATGTACGTTCTCATGGTTAGATTTTATGGGCCAAACTTTCCCATTCTCGAGCATAACCCTCAAAGACCTTCAGGTAGTCGATTCTAATTTAATCTCACAACTCATCAGACAAGAACTATCGTGAGATTAAACTGAATCAATTTGAGTAACAATTTGACTCTTAGCTTGATTTTCGCAACTCATCAGACAAGAATTGTCACTAAAATCTAGCTAGGTAACAATTTGTTAGGAAGGTAGGATTCAACATCCTTGAAAAAAAAATCTTTTGAAAGATTGGCCCAATTTTGGAATTGTTTACACCAATCAAATCAACTAATAAAAAGGTAACTAAGGTCGAAAACGCTAGGTCTCGGATTATATCAATGTNTTAATCTCACAACTCATCAGACAAGAACTGTCATGAGATTAAACTGAATCAATTTGAGTAACAACTTGACTCTTAGCTTGATTTTCGCAACTCATCAGACAAAAATTGTCACTAAAATCAAGATAGGAAACAATTTGTTAGGAAGGTAGGATTCAACATCCTTGAAAAAAAAAGTCTTTTGAAAGATTGGCTCGATTTTGGGATTGTTTACACCAATCAAATCAACTAATAAAAAGGTAACTAAGGTCGAAAATGCTAGGACTCGGATTATATCAATGTCGTGAACTTGGTAAGAAATGGAAATAAGTCATGCACTCAAGATCAAGGGGTAGGGAAGTAAGGAGGTTGTTCAAAAGAATGTACCCGGCATGTTGTCATGGTTCTGCGGGGTTAAATGATTCCCTAGGAAGTAAGCTCGGCCACATGCGGGGGGAATATCAATGTTCTGATCTCGAGGGCCTTCAATTGCCAACGCCAGGTTTGTACGATTCTCTCCTTGGTTAGGAGTTCTTTTCAACTTTGGACAGGTATTCCGAAGATGATCCAACCTTCCACACTCGTAACATGCTGGCCTTTGTCCTTGGTTCCCAGTCCTATTTGAGCAATTCCGCACGAAGTGGCCCGTTTGTCCGCATTTGGTGCACCTTGGGCAGTCTCCTGAGTGGTGATAGTTACATCGAGTGCACGTACATAGGATGTGGACCTTCATATCTTTTGGGCCCTTGAGTTATTGTTCCATAGTTTCCCACTACACGTTGTCTCTTGTCCTGTTGGTTTTGGTCATGGCTTCTTTGCTGATCTTCCTGTCTTTTTCTTCCTTCGTCGTTTACTTTCGTTAGTCCACCAGACCTGATCACATCATTTGTCAAGCGGTATGCCATGCCTACAGCGGCTTGTAGAGTGGTTGGTTTGGATGAGGTGACATCCCTTCTGATCTCAGGGATCAAACCCCAAATGTATCGGTCAATCAACTTTTCCATAGTAGAGACCATGTGAGGAACCATTCTTGCCAACTCGTGGAAGCGGACCGTGTAGTTATCAACCTCCACTCCTATCATCAAATGGTTCCAAAATTCTGCTTCCAGCATCTGAACTTCATCTTTTCTACAATATCTGTCACACCCCGCCAAAGCGGAAACACGAAGTGCAACATAATCAATAATCATCACAAAAGAGATATAGAACAATACCATAATTTACATTAAAGGAAAAGTATATCATTACAACATTGTTATAGCCGACATCGGCAATTTAAGATACAAAGTTTAGTTCCCAAAAGATATCTTTGTAATACATAATGATCAGTAGTGACATGTGAAACTTCATTATGCATAGACCTTGAAGAAAAACTTACTGACGATCACCTGAAATGCATGAGAGAAAACGGGTCAACTATGGAAATAGTTGGTGAGTACACACGGTTTATATAATACGAAAAACATTTTAAAGAAATTTCACAAGGCAAAGGCATTGTAAATCCACTCAGTTGCAAATCCCGCCCATACAAAACTTGCAACCTGTGTGTTCACAACCCATTGCATATAAAGTAGTATGTGGTAGTCAAGCTCACGTGGTCATAATAGTTCACAAAATAAGCACCACGTATATAATAATGTATGCCAGGCAAAGCCCCTAAAATAAATAATATGCGTCCCGTAACATAGTGAACGAGAGGTTGGCCGACCTCTAATAGCGCTATCCATACTACCTATTGATAGGAGACTAACAATGCGAATGTACGAAACAGTACATCATACAACTATTATATACAATTGAGAACGCTCCGAAAATGGGAGACTTTGCACGCTCCACCAATAAGACGAGACTTTAGAACGCTCCACCGATATGGCGAGACTTTAGGTCATAGTACATACGGTTCATTAAGTTCAAAACAAGTCATAAGTTCGCAATAAAGTTCAAGACTTGATTTAAGTTCAAAAGTTTAAGTCAAAAGAGTTCATAAAATAGTAATCAATTTAGTTCAAGTATAATTCATGCATCCACCCCAAAGCGATTAAAGTAGTTAGAAAAAGGGGTTCGTAAATACTCACCTAAGTTGGTAAGTAGACGAGAACAATTACGGTTCACAAAGACGACTAAAAAAAACCCAACGAACATGCACTTTCCAACCCCGATCTTTGTCACAGTTGATCTATGTATTTTCACTATAAATATATGTTCTATCTTTCTGTTGTTTTTGTATACGAGATGAGACAGTAAATTCATAATGAGATTGAGTGCCCTTTTATACTAACAAATAAACTTAGGCACCAAGTATAAAATTGTAAGAGTCATTCATCGATTTCTGTTTAGTCAATTTGTCACCAATAGCTACTACATAACGTGGCACTAGTAGCATTCATGCATCACCAAAGTTAAGCCACCTAGTAGGAATTACTACTCAAGATATTATTTTACTTCTCAAATGACTGTGCTAGAATGACATAGAATTTCAAACAAACAAAAAAAATTATTTCTTTGTAAACTCATATAACAGGTCGCTATAACTGTATACTAAATATTTTACTGTTGTGAGATTAAATTAGAATCGACTACCTGAAGGTCTTTTGAGGGTTATGCTCGAGAATGGGAAAGTTTGGCCCATAAAATCTAACCATGAGAACGTACATTTGGAGAACAAACGAATTAAATTCAGGGACTGAATTCATTTGACGGGTGGAGACTGTAGCAACTCGTACATTTCAGGCTATAATTTGACTATTTATTTTGACTTACTATTATTTTAATTTTAAGTGACATTACTTTTATAAGTAATTACGAAAGTTAATCGCGTGAACTTTACTCGTAACCAACACAAGACTATGATAAATCTATGTGTTATATACACTTTATTTTCACAAATAGTCACATTTTATACATATTTTATATGTACTATTATTATTTTTCCCTCTTAAGGAAAAACTTGTACTTTTTAAGTTTTACTTGTTTTCAACCAACATTTTTTAGTATTATGGATATATAAATACTCCGATAGACTCATGACTAATCTAATATATTAATATAGAGTATGTTGATAAATTTTAACATTTTTATAAGTATTATATTTTTACGTTACACGGTTTTAAGTTTCGTTATCTAAAGGCTTAACATTAGTAATTACCAGGATCAAACTATACCTTTAAACTCTAAACTATCTATATTATATAAGATAATTAAGGAAACTTACTAATGGCATCATCTTTGCGACGTTTAACAAACAAACTACACATGTACTTAGTATTTTGATACTTATCACCAATATTTATTAACAAAGCATAACATGTTAAAGTATTAATAAATTGCAATTAGAAAATAAACTTACAAGATAAAATTACAAGACATATGTTACTCTAAAGTCGATATGGCTGTTTCTTTTTCTTTATACAGGTAACATTTTCTCGTCATTTTATTTGAAACTATTAGTCTACTACATTAAATATTTAGTATACAGTTATATCGACCTGTTATATGAGTTTACAAAGAAATAATTTTTTTTGTTTGTTTGAAATTCTATGTCATTCTAGCACAGTCATTTGAGAAGTAAAATAATATCTTGAGTAGTAATTCCTACTAGGTGGCTTAACTTTGGTGATGCATGAATGCTACTAGTGCCACGTTATGTAGTAGCTATTGGTGACAAATTGACTAAACAAAAATCGATGAATGACTCTTACAATTTTATACTTGGTGCCTAAGTTTATTTGTTAGTATAAAAGGCCACTCAATCTCATTATGAATTTACTGTCTCATCTCGTATACAAAAACAACAGAAAGATAGAACATATATTTATAGTGAAAATACATAGATCAACTGTGACAAAGATCGGGGTTGGAAAGTGCATGTTCGTTGGGTTTTTTTTAGTCGTCTTTGTGAACCGTAATTGTTCTCGTCTACTTACCAACTTAGGTGAGTATTTACGAACCCCTTTTTCTAACTACTTTAATCGCTTTGGGGTGGATGCATGAATTATACTTGAACTAAATTGATTACTATTTTATGAACTCTTTTGACTTAAACTTTTGAACTTAAATCAAGTCTTGAACTTTATTGCGAACTTATGACTTGTTTTGAACTTAATGAACCGTATGTACTATGACCTAAAGTCTCGCCATATCGGTGGAGCGTTCTAAAGTCTCGCCTTATTGGTGGAGCGTGCAAAGTCTC
>LBNU01028535.1:43228-53616 GCA_014162995.1 Artemisia annua
AGGTTATAAGTCTTGTATGGGCGGGGCTTGAAACTGGGTGGATTTACAATGCCTTTGCTAGGAAAATCTTCATTCAAATGCTTTACATTACATTCTTTTTCACTAAACTCTATGAACTCACCAACCTCGTGTTGACACTTTAGCCTGTATTTTCAGGTATTAAGTAATGGCACGCTACTGGAGGCTTTTGGCAGGGCATGGCATGATCATATAAGACTCTGATGTTCATTTGGGACCGTTTTAACTATTTTAAGGGCCTAATTCCGCACTACTTTTAACAATGTAAATTCAACGCTTTTGTTAAACAATTTTATTCTAAATGAATGAGATGAAAACCGTTCTTTGTACTTGTGTTGTGATACCAATTGAGTTACACCCAGCGACATGTAAGCTTCCGCTGGACCCGATTTGTGGGGTGTGACAAATTACAACCTCAAGTGTTTCTTAAATTAGATATGTATACACCCTATTATAACGTTAGTCTCTTAACTTTCAGTCAAGAGAATCTTTTAAATCATATCTTTATGAGTTGTTTCTTGCACACACTTAAATATAACAATTCTTTCACTTGTGCATGTAACAACCTTATATAGTTGATAAACAACACTCCATGCGTTTGTTTATGTGATCAATATGATTGTGTCATAGATTTCAGCATAACAAGTAGATGTAGAACAACAATGTCTAATAAGGAAACGTCCAAGACTAACCTTAAAAGTATGAGTGTCTACTTTTTGAAAATAATTATCTTTAGCTACCAAGATGTCAAAGCTTGTAACTTCCACTGAATTAAAGATCATTACAATAATTTCTTATTCAATAAGAAGTACACAATACTCCCACTGAATTTGACAACATTGTAAGTGTTTCATATCCAGTAAAAGAAAATAGTGTACTTTTAACTTACCAACACCTTTGAATGTCCATACGTAACAATTACTTATGCATTTAAAGTGTGCAATCTACTAGTTAATGATGGAATAACCATCAATGTTATTAACTTGAAAAAATTGGGCATGCAATTTCTTCCTTAACAGGTCTACCATCCCACAATGTATCTAGATCCTATAAATGGTAAAAACAAAACAACTAGATAAATATACTAGTTTGTCTTTTACCATTTTGCGGTAATTAATCTAGCTTCTAACTTTAATAACTCATAAAGTTCTAGTTAACCAGATATCATATTTGTTATTAAGAATTTAATCACCAAATGAGGTGATGAAATCTTTATAGAAAATAAGCAATTCTTAACTATTAAAGTTTGCCATGAGTTATATATTAGAATTTAGACATATCTAATATTCCTATTATCCTTTCTCATTCATGAAAAGGAGTAGGATTGTGTCTCACTCTTCTTTCATAGAAAGGAGACTTCCTTTGTCTTTTAAGTAAATTTTTCTTAATCAAACATCTGTACTTTCTTAAATGAATTAACAAAATTCAATTGTTGTACTTTCTTAAACGTTGTTGACGGTTTTAACGTTGCATTAATACATTAAATGAATTAACAAAATTCAATTTTAGTATTTTCGATAATAAAATCTTTAAGAAAATAAAATACCGATTGGTAAATATTCATATAAACCATAGTACTTTCTTAAAGCTAGGATCCTTAATTGACATAGTACCATTACATCAGTTGATCTGCTAGTAATGATAGTATTCAACAAGGTAATTGTCGAACAATAATTGCCAATATCATATTGCAATTCCTAGATCATTATGGGATTTACATTCACAAAAACCTTTGCAATGTAAGCATGTTTTATCCCCATCTTAATGCCTTGAGTCCAAGCTCTCACTTCCTACTCAATTTAAGTCGTCTAATTTAAAAACTGCAAACCCTCATAATTCCATTACATTTAGTTGATCTGCAAGTAATGAAATTATAAAGTTCACCTTTCCATTGCAATCTAGCCAAGCTCTCACATGACGTAAATCACAACTTCAAGTATTCTTTAATTAGATGGCATTCGACTTAATTTTTAAGGGTAGTAATTTTGACGTGTGATCAAAATAATGTATGAAGAAGCATGCATACAACTTCATAACATTGGTTTTTACAAAACGTTTTTATTACCAATTCGCTAAGATCAAATTAACAAAGTTTTAATTGAGGTATTGGGTTCACTAATTAAAGAATTACTAACAATTATCGTCCACTATACCGTACTTTTACATAAGCCCTAAAGCTTAGTGTTTCGGGTAATCATTGTGGAATTGTAGTTAATTCACCCTTAAGATGATATTGTATATAAAATAGTGATATAGGTAAGTCTAGATCGGCGATCAAGTAGTTGTAGAGAACCGGTAGGTGCATGAGCTTTAAAAACCCCTCTCTACAAGTACATATCACGGCGACTTTCGGTCCGCCTTTCACACACTATTGTACAAAAACATCAATCAACTAAACCTTGTAAATTTGACTCTTAAAACCAAAACAAATTTCACCATTTATTTAGTCCATATTTTTTTTTAATAAAAATTAACCTGTTTCGTTTATAAACATGTCTAACACAATAAACAAAAAAACAAGTAATTTAAACAAAAAAAAATAAACAACTAAATAAAACATATATATCATAACCATTAAATATATATAAAAACATGTAGCTATATGCAAACTTAATTTGATAATCCTATTAAAAATCAATTATAGGTTTTAATTAACACATAATTGATTCCTTAATATTGGAGTCTTCCCCAATTCGACATCTATCAATTAATTTACATGTAAAATCTTAACAATTAAAAATTTATCATTGAATCCATGCTAAACATGCATGTTTTCATGGATTCCACATAACAAATATTGCAAATAGTCACAAGAACGTTTACTTAAACACATAAACATGTTTCTTAGGGTTTCTAATCAAATTAAAAATCAAAATCCAAAAACCCTATAAAACCAAACAATATTCGTTTTTTATGTGTTTTGGTAATTAATTACACATTATAACGGCTCATGATGCCACTGTTGGAATTTTATACTCATGTCATACATATATAAATAAAAGCATCAAGTAAGCATAGCGGAAGCAATTAGGATCATATAATGCATAATTAATTATCCAAACATAAAAAGTAAACGTACCTTTTGATTCTAGCCCGAACAAGAATCAATTAGAGAAAATCTTCAAATCAAGAACCCTAATTAGGGTTTATGTGGATTATAAGAATTACCCCTTACCTTTTTGTAAATCAATCCAAGAATCAAACAATAGTGTGTTTGATTCACGTTCTTGTACACACGTACTACTTTAAGTAAAAGTTTATGCAAGTAAATTGAAAACACAATGCAAAAATCGAATCCCTAAAGTTAGGGATTGTGTGGTCGAAATTTGAGAAAAGAAAAGAAAGAAAACACCAAGTTAATGTGTACAAGAGATAACAAAACAATTAACCTTGGGTTTGTATATATAGTGTGAGATTACTTGGAGTCTAAGGCACAAAGGAGGTGCCCTCCTTTGTGTGGCCGGTCCAATAGGAGTTCCCAAAGGGATTCCGGAACCTTCTTGACTTTCCAATAATTCACGCAATATACTTTCCTTATTTTCGTCTAACGGTCGTTAATCAATTCCGTTAAATACTAACGATTGTTACTCGTATTGTGTTTATTAATAATTATACATAACATTTATAAATAATTATTCATTTACTCTTCATACGTAAAATGTGCAATCCCGTGATCTCGAGTTCGATCCTAACACACACTATTAATTTATGTTCATAAAACTAACAACAACCAACAAAAGTGTAAGTTGTTAGGAAATCTTTATGAGCCACCATGTATCATTTTGGATAAATTTGAAGTAATGAGGTATATCATTGGTCTCGAAGAACATTATGTTCATGTGAAGACCATGGAACAAGAGAAATTATCGAAAACTAGGAGAACAGGTGTGGAAAACTAGAAGGGGGGGTTGAATAGTTTTACATCTTTTTAATTTGTTCAAAGTTCATTCGAAAAACCTTCAATTAGAGTTTAGTATGAAAACAACATATAATCAATATGATCAATTATATATGTATGCTTTTGAATTTATTTTCAAAACTTGGTTTTATGAATGGAGCTTTGGTTGATCTTTATGTGAATATGTTTTCCTTTTAAAATCTTAAAACGTTTTGTATCAAATTATCGATTAAGTTAAACTCAACATGAGAAGTGTGAATAATGCATCTAAGTCTATTAGACCATATCATATAATTATTCATCTTATAACAATATTAACTTCTATCTATCACACAATCAACATCAAAACAATATAAGCAACAATCAACACATACTTGCAAGCATAGATATAAAGCAATAAATGTAAGAATAAATGAAAAGAGTTAAGAGAAAGGAAATGCAAACCGGGCACGATGATTTATAGTGGTTCGGCTACAAGGACACCTTCCTTGCCCTACTCCACTCCCCGAGTCACCTACTCGAGAGTTTTCTTCACTACTCAACAAGCTCCCTTTTGGCAGAGAAAACCGTACACAACTTTTGCTTACACCAATTAACGACACTAAGCTAAATGTCGGGCTCTAATAGTAGCTAGAACCAATCTCACGACACGACTTCGATCACTACACAACTTCTACATGACTTCACGACTTCACATCTTCACGACTTCTTCACTACTTCACAACTTCTTCTATACTCCACTACTAATTCACACACCTACATCTTCACAACTAAATGAGTTCTCCACACTACTACTTCTTCCCACTACTTCTTACTCACTCATTGACTCAATACTAAGTAAGATCATCTTGATCTACTTATTACATATACATAACTCACAACTTCACATAAACACTAACTAGACTCTAATACATCTTTGGCTTTATGATAGGGAGGATTCTTCTCTTGCACTTTGAGTGATGAGGGATTGAATCACTTGAAACAAAGACTAATAAACTTATGATCAAAGGATTTAGAAGTGTGTTTGGAAAGGATTGGGACTGAAAATTTTCGTGTAAAAGGTGTGGAAAAATAGCAGAAATGAACCAGTATTTATAGGCAAAAGTTTCTGACAATTCTGACAAAATGGAGCGTGCCGGCCCCCTTAAAATTAAAGGGGCCGCCCCTTATAATTAAGGGGGCCGCCCAGACGAAAACGGTAGTTTTTCTTGTCTTTTCTGGGGAAGGTTTATCTAGTGAAATTTTAACTGTTTTTGCCTAAAAATTTGAATTCATATATTTATTATGAATTAAACATTTTCCTTTAATTACCAAAAGTGTTTTTCTAAAATATATAAAATGTTTATAACATTTTATAACATTTTCTTTTAATTAAAACATTTCCCTTTAATTACCAAAAGTGTTTTTCTAAAATATATAAAATGTTTATAACATTTTATAAAATTTGTAATGTCTAAATAAAAATCCCTTTGATCATAAAATGTATTAGACATTTGTTTATACATAACTTAAGTGATTGTTGAAGCATACTCGAGACGTTGAGATGTCGAGAGACGTTGACGTATGAATGCATAGATGATTTGTGATCACAAGTAACTTAAACACTTTACGTTACGTGTTGTAACTTACATCTTTGTCATCATCAAAACATGAAGAAGATGTTTAGATAAAATATCGTAATATTTATGCCAACAATCTCCCCCATTTTGATGATGACAAACTATGTAAACTATAACTCATAGTAAAATGTATAAGTTACTTGTTTGCACTTCTTCTCCCCCTTTTGTCGAAGCAAAAAGGTAGACTCCTAGACGAGACTTCTACTATACTTCAATACTTGAGATAGAATGTATAAGGCGAGCTTGCATCATCGTGAGTGAAGCCTTGACTATCGCCAATGCTCCCCCTTGCTGTAAACTCCCCCTCGGTGTATGCTCCCCCTTGGTGTATTCTCAAAACTAGTTTTGGCTACCAAAGAATCGAGCGAAAAAATAATCCTACAAAACAGAGTTAGTAGAAAAAGAATGCACATATACATAATGATGATGATAGATATATGCATGACACTTATTGGGGAACAAGATATGGATGTCTAAGGTATACGGACTAAGAGTATGACACATGCAATTATTGTTTTAAAAAGAACAACCTAAATCCCCAAAAAAATAATATGACCAATTCTTAAGACGTGACAATGATTAGGACCTAATACAGGGATTCGACCGACATATTTTGATGAAAGATGCCAAAATGAAGATGAGAATGATACGTTCGTAGAATTAATGAGGAAGGATGAGCATGAATGGAAAAGGGAAGGTGATGTCAAAGGGTTGACAATGATGGTTTAGATTAATATATCATTTGACAAAGGTAAATGATTGGGAATCATGGGATTTTTTTTTAGTGGTGTTTTGTTGGTTGACGACCAAAGGTGGATATGTGAAATGAGGTGGCAATGACTCGACAACACTTGAAGCTTGGATTTCTTCTTTGTGTTCTTCACTTGATAGAAAGTGGAGAAGACGCATTTCATAATGAAATTCACTTGGATGAGGTGGTGATGACTCGACAACACTTGAAGCTTAGATATCTTCTTTGTGTTTTTCACTTGTTAGAAAGTGAAAAAGACGCATTTCATAATGAAATTTACTTGACTTTTGATGACATGGACAAACATGTTTATGAGTGTATGGATATGACGATTGCCCTTTGATTCAAAGAGCGACACAAGGGTGAACATAGGTTTATGTATCATGAAAGATGGTATGACCTTTATGGATGTGGTAGTGGTGATGACACATTTAGTAGAGTGTAGGAGATGGTTACATGGTTGAATCTTCTCATGAAGATGACTCGGTGGATTTATTGGTGAAGATGGGAAATGAGGATCAAGTGGAGATGACTAGGTGGATGTGAAAGAGTGATGTTCAACGAAGGAATTTCTTGGGTAGGAGATGGTGGTGATACTTTTGGTGGTGGAGACAATTGTGAGTTGATATATCCATTGATGGATGGAGATTAAGATATGGTGGAGAATGTGTTAGATGGTGCATTAGATGCACTAGGAGATGAAATTTGAGGTTGAGGTGATGGAGTTTTGGTGTTATCTTGTGTTAAATCAATGAGGAGTGGTTTAGGAGGTATGATGTTGATTCTTGGTTTCTTTGAGGGCATGAAAATGGTGGATGACTCGAGATTGGTAGTATAAAGGATGACTCGGTATTTTATTTCAATTTGGTGGAGAGTATGAAACGGAAGAGGTTGATTGTGGGTAAATATGTTGGGCTAATAGAGATATATTCATGGGAGCAAGAATGTTGGAGAGTTTGATGGTGTGATGTGGGTTTAGGTTTAAGGTAGAAGGATATATGTAAGTGATGTGATGTGGGATTAGGTTCATGCTCATCCGGATGTAAAGTGTAACAAAAATAAAGACGAATCAACACGAAAGTGATAAGCTTGACAATGACACGAAAGATGAAGGATGAGTGACATTTTAATTTGCATTAAGCTAATTAAAAATACTTAAGCATTTCGGATGAAATATTTAATTTGTCACATCAACTTAGAGAGGTATTAGATTACAATCTAACAATCTCTTGACAAAGGAGTGGATTGTTTGGAAGGAAACAAGGTGATGAATAAGGAAATGAGCATGCATGAAGACTCTAGGACACTTAAGACAATTTTGAGACTATTATGACCTATCGCATTGTGACACAAAGGTTCTCATGAAATAAAGGTGTAAAATCTAAAGGCAAGAAATCTATACCTAGATGAATGAGACATATAGAGTTAAGCATGTAAAGGCATTTAGGCATGTACCATAAATAAGTACAAAACTATATCATATCAAAATAGTTAGAGGAAGACAATAACTATTATAATAAACATGCATTCAATAACTAAACAAATAATTATGAAAGCATATACTCAAATCACGTAAGAGCAAATAAACATCTAGAAATATCATATATGCGAGATGCCATAAATCTAGGAATGAAAGACTATAGTGAAAAACAAAGTTCATAAATGTAAACTAGCGTTACTTATATTTAGGAAAAACAATTTAATCAAGTTGGAGAATGAGTATGAGACTATTACTAGTGGTGCTCAATTCAGACTAAACACGACCATTTTTACGGGTTACACACACCCAACTTCTCACATAGAAGCAATTCAACCGTAGTGCATTATCTTGTAACACAACCATTCATGCTACAAGAAAAATGAAATACATGGAATATATAGTGTGTATTATTCTTAAATATGTATTTTAGCTTGGAGTGATGATTTTAAGTAGTGTGAGCAAGGTTTACATATGTTGTTAGTTTGCTCGTGTTTGGCTTTTCGGATATGACACATTTAACCATTGCATTGCAATGTAAATTGCTTGAATATTTCGGACGAAACATCCAAGTCGTCAATCCTACTTCAATGTATATTTTATGAATGTGTTGAACATGTTATTCTAATATTTGGAACACAACTATTGGACAAGTAGATTCAATATGACATTATCAACACAAGTGTGAGTTATGATCCAATGCATATTCTTTTCATCTACAAAGGATGTAAATATTTTCATATCAATCGAGTGTGATTGAGTATGTAGATTCAAGACTATATCCTTTGTTGTAGTTTGATATAATCTTGAAACTAAACAAACAACAATCCAATTTCTTGTCCACACTCAAAAAAACATATCAATTAGATTTGATAAATATATCAACCATAATTTGAATAATGAATTGATATAATATCAAGATCTTTCTTGACCCTCACGAACACTCATTTAAAATAGATAGACATTTTGATAGGGTGTTCCATTAATCCTAAGATTATTTACGAGTGAGGTTAGTGAGTGATTGAAAGTTGAATTATTACTACATGATTGTTATATGTCTTGTTTATGTGAAAAACTATTCGTTGTTACGTATAATGACCACACTTAGATTTTGAAAATACTTTTTCTTTTATATAACTACTAATGTTTTAAAATGATCTAATTTCTCTTATTTAAACAACCTAAGGTAAACCAAGGTAATTTATTGAAAATATTTAGGTGACTAGATTTAACTCATTTACAAGATGTTTGAGTAAGATTAAGCCATCTATACCTATATGCAATGCAAGCATAATATAGCAATCCTAACGCAAGAAATCTAGCATAAGATCTAGCTAAGTATAAATCGTAAAACTAGCAATAAACTAATATGGCACATATGCTTAGATATATAATTAGCTAAAATTAGAATGGCATCAATCATCTAATATATTCAATTAACAAAATTAAGACACAAAGAAGTTCACATAATCATATAGCATAACACATAAAAGCACTTGTTGTCATTTTGTGTATCATATACATTAATGTTTACATAGCTCAATTTTGTTTGAAAAGAAAATAGTTTCCTCCTCATTTTAAAGATCAATATTAAAAATATGAATACTTAAATTTTCAAAGATATACCAACTAGGAATGCCCGAATTGAAGGACAAGGTAAAATATAAGTTTTATGTTAAAACGAGACACAAATTTTTAACCACCGTGTAGTATTTTTCCTTTCTTACAAATTTAACTTTGAAATGATTATTTTTAAATATTTTTAAATGAAATTAGACTCAATTACCTTTAAAACGCCGGGTGGCACGACTTCTACGGAGTTACGGCTAATTTTTTATGATTTTTCAAAGTTTCTGAAGAACTGTCGAACAGACAGGCGGACCCCTTAATTTTAAGGGGGCCGCCCAGTATTTAAGGGGGCCGCCCAGACAATTAAGGGGGCCGCCCATCTGGTACTCAAAATTTTATTATTATTATTATTATTATTATTATTATTATTATTATTATTATTATTATTATTATTATTATTATTATTATTATTATTATTATTATTATTATTATTTGTACAAAATTGTTTTCTGACTTTGCGGAAAGGTGTGTAACTTTCTGATTTTTGATACCGAACATATAACACTTATTTTAAGCATAATATTATTTCGAGCTAGTATAATTAGTGTATATAACATCAAAACTAATACAAGTTAATCAACAAAACACTTTTAATATTTAATCCTCCTTAATGGGTAATTTGATACATGGATCGTACTCAATTTCTAAAGCCATTTGTTTTGAAAATTAGAGCGACGTGGCTCTGATACCAATTGTAGAAAACTAGAAGGGGGGGTTGAATAGTTTTACATCTTTTTAATTTGTTCAAAGTTCATTCGAAAAACCTTCAATTAGAGTTTAGTATGAAAACAACATATAATCAATATGATCAATTATATATGTTTGCTTTTGAATTTATTTTCAAAACTTGGTTTTATGAATGGAGCTTTGGTTGATCTTTATGTGAATATGTTTTCCTTTTAAAATCTTAAAACGTTTTGTATCAAATTATCGATTAAGTTAAACTCAACATGAGAAGTGTGAATAATGCATCTAAGTCTATTAGACCATATCATA
>LBNU01028535.1:54360-77477 GCA_014162995.1 Artemisia annua
CGTCATATAGTGAGGTAGGAGCTTATAGAGTTAGGGAATTGAACGCACTCCCTACGACTTGTTAGGAATGCACCCGTCATCCACGCAAACTCAACATACTAATTACATGGTAAAAGATAGTTAGGGAGTAATGAAATCTAAGTAAACACTACTTTCCCCACCATTTTTTTCTCAAAACTTTAATTTTAATTCGCATAAGTAGATACTTGGGTTAGTTGACTAGCAACTAATTCCGCCCACTCCTTCAAAACCGAGATTTTACTGCTTTCTAAAAAACATAAAAATACAAAAATAATCATCCTCCACCCTTAGACCTTAATTAGAGTAGTCTTTAACCTAACGAACACTATTCCCTGTGAGAGAACGATCAATCCCCCGGTACTTGCCACTACACTATACTACATCGGTCAGGTACACTGCCTGGTGGGGGTTGCAAGCTTCTCGAGATCCCTCGAGAGGTAAAACGAAGTGCGTGTTGCAATCCACGCGCATCAACTTCACATCTTCACGACTTCTTCACTACTTCACAACTTCTTATACACTCCACTACTAATTCACACACCTACATCTTTACAACTAAATGAGTTCTCCACACTACTACTTCTTCCCACTACTTCTTACTCACTCATTGACTCACTACTAAGTAAGATCATCTTGATCTACTTATTACATATACATAACTCACAACTTCACATAAACACTAACTAGACTCTAATACATCTTTGGCTTTATGATTGGGAGGATTCTTCTCTTGCACTTTGAGTGATGAGGGATTGAATCACTTGAAACAAAGACTAATAAACTTATGATCAAAGGATTTAGAAGTGTGTTTGGAAAGGATTTGGACTCACTACACTATACTACATCGGTCAGGTACACTGCCTAGTGGGGATTGCAAGCTTCTCGAGATCCCTCGAGAGGTAAAACGAAGTGCGTGTTGCAATCCACGCGCATCAACTTCACATCTTCACGACTTCTTCACTACTTCACAACTTCTTCTACACTCCACTACTAATTCACACACCTATATCTTCACAACTAAATGAGTTCTCCACACTACTACTTCTTCCCACTACTTCTTACTCACTCATTGACTCACTACTAAGTAAGATCATCTTGATCTACTTATTACATATACATAACTCACAACTTCACATAAACACTAACTAGACTTTAATACATCTTTGGCTTTATGATTGGGAGGATTCTTCTCTTGCACTTTGAGTGATGAGGGATTGAATCACTTGAAACAAAGACTAATAAACTTATGATCAAAGGATTTAGAAGTGTGTTTGGAAAGGATTGGGACTGAAAATTTTCGTGTAAAAGGTGTGGAAAAAGAGCAGAAATGAACCAGTATTTATAGGCAAAAGTTTCTGACAATTCTGACAAAATGGAGTGTGTCGGCCCCCTTAAAATTAAGGGGGCCGCCCAGACGAAAACGGTAGTTTTTCTTGTCTTTTCTGGGGAAGGTTTATCTAGTGAAATTTTAACTGTTTTTGGCTAAAAATTTGAATTCATATATTTATTATGAATTAAACATTTTCCTTTAATTACCAAAAGTGTTTTTCTAAAATATATAAAATGTTTATAACATTTTATAACATTTTCTTTTAATTAAAACATTTCCCTTTAATTACCAAAAGTGTTTTTTTTTAATATATAAAATGTTTATAACATTTTATAAAATTTGTAATGTCTAAATAAAAATCCATTTGATCATAAATGTATTAGACATTTGTTTATACATACCTTAAGTTATTGTTGAAGCATACTCGAGACGTTGAGATGTCGAGAGACGTTGACCTATGAATGCATAGATGATTTGTGATCACAAGTAACTTAAACACTTTACGTTATGTGTTGTAACTTACATCTTTGTCATCATCAAAACATGAAGAGGATGTTTAGATTAAATATCGTAATATTTATGCCAACAACATGGAAGTTTTACGTGTTGGGTTGATACAATAAATGGCCGAGGTTGGCCTTTTACGAAGGGCCACGTGGAGGAGTCGAACTTAATGACTCGTGATATAAATAAAAGTGTTAACCGGGAGACAACCTGAGCGTTATTGAATTTATTTTGAACTTAGTTTTTGGATATTTTCGTGTTTGGACAATTTTCGTATGTTTGTTTATTACTGCTCCATGTATGAAATTTGAGTCATCATGTCATCTTGGAAAGGTAAAAATGCAGAGGCGAAGGTATATGTTTTGTAAGCGTAATAAATGTGTAATATTTGTTTCAGGATAGTATACGGCGTACACACATTTTTTTGTATATGGCGTATATACATTTTTGGTGTATACGGTGTATACGGTATTTAACTTAGCGTTTTTAACTCATATAGAGTATACGGCATATACCCTTTGGGGTGTATACGTCGTATACATGGCGGTTACAGTTTATTATATACGCCGTATAGAATTTTTCTCATTATTCTCAAAAACTCAATTACATAAACGATTTTGGATAAAACTTGGAGTTTAGATTTCGTTTATATCTTGCTAATCTCATCATCAATTCACATGTATGAGTTCCTAATTCAATTCTTTATTCATTTATCATAAAAAATGATTGAGTTTTTGATGATTTTGATTTGGGGTTTTTGACCTAATCGTTATTTTTGTCCAATTGATATGGGGCTTTGTTTGAGTTGCATTTATGAAGCCAAATCTTTGTTTAATCTTAATTTTTACTAATTTGTTGTGTGATTAATCTTTGTTTAATCTTAATTTAAACCAATTTGTTTTGTGATTTTTTTACCTAATTCCAATTAGGGTTTTGGTTTTGATCTGAACTGGGATTTATTCAAGTTGGTTTTGTTATTAATGGTGATTAAAGGTTATTTTTCTGGTAAATATCGGTTGTTGTAAATTTTTGGGGTAAAAATTCATTTGCAAAATTTTTGTTCGTATGACCTGTTTGTCAGGTGTATACGGCATATACTAAATAAGATACATTTCCATGTCATTAACCCTTAAAACTCACTAGTATTTTTATGTGTTTTGGCTAAGCTTATATGATAGGCTTATAGTCTTATTAGCTTATATATATTAAATAAGCCTAAACTTGTGTTTGGTTAAGCTTATATGAGTGAGCTTATGAGCTTTTATAAGAGATTTCTTTATAAGCCCAAACTTTGTGACTTACTTAAGGAGGGGTAGGCTCATACAAGGAATATTATATAGAAAGACTTTTATACCATTATTTAATAGTTGCATCCATTTAATGTTCATTTTATTTTTTCCTTTCATTTTACCTTATTAGGGCATCTACTATGGTTAACCTTTATAAAAGTTTATAATAATGCCTGGTCATCCTAAATCATAAATTCTTAAACCTTTTTCTCGTTATAAACCTTTCTTCACTATGCATAAACTTCTTACAGCATTATAAAACCCCATTAAACACAAAGCATTAAATTTAGAAGAGGTTCAAGATATTAGACCTTTTCATTCCACATAAGCATGAAACGTATTTCCACTATGGTTAATAAAATGATAAACCTCTTCATCTTTTCTTATACCTTTTTATAAACCACCATAGTGGATACTCTTATGTTCCTTTTTTTTTTTTTTTTTTTTTTTCATTTTACCTTATTAAATTATACCATGTAAACGTTGTGTAGTTGCACCCAATGGTAACTACTCAATATGGGGCATATGCCAAAAAGGATAGCAAGTTGCCCGTTTCAGCGAAACTTTTATACCCTCATTCAATAGTTGCACCCATTTAATGTTTTTTTTTTCCCCCTTATTAATTATATGTAAACGTTCTGTATTTTGTATCCCATCTAACTGAATTATATAATATAGTTTGATGATTATTGGTGCATTCAATTTTTGGTGCAACTTGTCACCTAGTTCTCTGGAGATGATGCATTTTGGGGTCATATACAGTTCTGAAATAAATAGACATCAGCATTAACTCGTTAGGTGATTCTTGTCTTTGCCCAAAATACTTTTATAATAAACTTAGGAAGAAACAATAAAGAGAGAACTCCTTTTGCACAAAGACTAATCAAAGCCAAGTGATGCAGTTCATTCGAAGTCTTGAGCCAAAAAACAAGCACTTGATAAACAATACATTTCAAGCAGTTACAGTCACTACTAGCACGACAATCATATCAGCAATCGGAATATAACATTAGGTTACAGAATTAATCCTTCGCACATTTTTACAACATTTGTCTCTTTATACCACGATGAAACCTAAAAGAATTATACAACAATTACTTTAAATGGACTATTTCTTCACTAGCAATGAACATCTCACATCTATACAAAATACACCGTGTTGACGGAAAGTGAATCAGTTGCAAATTAGTAACTACTCAATATGGGGCATATGCCAAAAAGGATAGCAATTTGCCCGTTTCAGCGATACTTTTCAAGGGGTATTTACTGTGTTATGTGAATCTCAATAGCTCATGCCAAAAACCGAGCTGTGTGAGTTTTCATTCACCCAAGGCAATGACAACAAAAACATCATCAAGAGACCACTTAACGAGCTTATCTTTGTCTACAGGATTAATAATGGCATGTTCTGCTGTAGCCAAACGATACCCGATAACGATTTCATTCCTTTCACGACCCCTGATCATGATGTCATAGAAGCAGAGTTCTTCTTGATCATACAGATAGAATTCTGCTGGTTTAATACACATCTCGTTTCCCTGCAAATTGTAATGAGTCAAGAATACTAAATTCAGGTAGCAAGACGAACGGGTCAGGTGAAATGGTTGACTGGTTAAAATAGGTCTGGTTTGAGACCCGTTATTTCTTAGTACGTGTCACCAAAAGGGTCAATTCAGGTTCAGTTGGCCCGCAAATATTTTTATGTCCATGTTTACGAACTTCTTATTTACATGTAATGTGTCATTTAGGATTACAAAAACATTATTAAAACAATAGTCTACTCCTTTGAATCAACAATTTAGGAGACTGCTTCAAAATCATACTATGATGACTTCTAACCCATTTAAAATGTTCCCCTTCAAGAAAAAGTTGTTAAATCACCCATTTGACCTATTTGAGATGTACCACATCCCAAATCGACCCATTTATAAGTAAATCTGTCAAAGTTCCCACCTATAGTAAAAAATTTCACGTGAGAACTAAATGGTTATTTAAGGGTAACGAAGGGTACCTCCTCTGCAAAGAGTTCCTCAAGGACACGATTTATTTGTTTATCTTCAGCTACCATTGCTAGAGCCATGCTCACGAGCTCATTAGATAGCACGTAATCACTAATTTTGGTTACCGAAACAAGATTCCTAGTCCTAGAATCCAAGATCTCGCTTATTATTATTGATTTGTTAGAAGCCTGCTGCATCTCACGAATCCAAGAGCTATGAGAGAAACCAGAAATGCGGGGCAGTGTTGAGCTTGTGTCTTTAGACGGAAGACGTTTTGACTGCAACCATAGATGAAATAAACAGTTTTACAGGTATCTTCCTACGTGTGAAATGGCCAACAGTTATTTATCCATAGAATAGAAATTACCTGAATGTCTCGGATAAGGAGAAGCGTGGCTAGAGATCGTGAGTCGGAATGCACAATTGAGTCTTCCACAGATTCATCTGCAAGAATCAGAATCTGTCCTTTCAGAGTTAGTAATCAGAAGTCAAATTATCCTTTTGCATTCAAACCTCAGAATCTTTTGGAGAATTGATCATCATATTCATATACTACAGACTACTTTATTAAAAACTTCGTGTGTTAATTTTGAAATTATAAGGTCTAAATACTCAAAATAAGCGGCAAAACTAATTTTGCATGTGCAAGAATGTTAATTACCTGTTAAAATTCTACAACTCGAAATATGGATAATAATCTAACAAGTAATTCTAAAATATAAAATCAAGTGACGTGAATATGCTCCGGCTATTATTTATTTCAAATGAGAAATAAAAATTGGTATTACCCAATAAAGACCAATAGCTATCAACGTCTTCAAACCCATCTTGACCCATAGTTTATGCAACTTAAGTCCACTCATACCCGTCTGTCAAGATTGACTGAACGAATACAACAAACAGTTCCCATTTGACCCGTGTTCTTTAGCTTTTTGTTTGATGACCCATTTGAACCACAACCAGTGTTAATGAAATCCATTCAATCCGTCATTTTAAGATTAAAAATGTGATCAGCTATTTATAGTTAAATGGTTTGCTTTTGCCATCCCTTCGTTTAAGCATCGTTTTATTTCAATCCGTCATTTTATGATTAAAAATGTGATCAGCTATTTATAGTTAAATGGTTTGCTTTTGCCATCCCTTCGTTTAAGCATCGTTATTTCGATGCTACAGAGTTCACTATTTTGGAATGCACGACCTTTCTGAACATCATAGTGCAGGGCCGGCCCAAGGGGCGTGCAACAAGTGCAAGTGCACAGGGCCCACTAATACGTAGGGCCTTAAAACTTTGTCTAGCCAGATCCCAAAAGCAAGCAGCTTTAATTAAGGAGTATTGCACTGATTTTCTCCTAAAGCAACTTAACGGATCAAGTCACATTAAAATCTATTCTGATTGCCAGTTAAGAGATGAATTGAAACACTACTCAGGAAGTTTAAACATCTCAGAACGGAAATGTAGTAAGAAAGAAACTTACAGAATCAAAAGTTTCCAAAGGTAGGGTCTCCAAATGCTTTTTGATGACCGCATTCCCTACACGGTGGACAAGTTTAATGTTAACTAGTCCTGAAATATCAAGTCCTCCGTCAACTAGCTTTCTTTCTCTCTCCTTTTCCAACACCTCGTTAAACATCCATAACTCTGAACCTGGAGCTAAAAATGCCTCTAAAACCTGATAGATCACAGAAGAAAGAAAGTTATATCAGTGAATTACCAACAAATACAAGACTAATAGATATCAATGAATTACCATAATCATATCATCAATATCACGTCGCCAACCACAGAATAGTATCTTTTCTGGATATTTAGGAGGGTCAACTTTTTTAGGGAATAGACCCCTTCGTACCTGCAAGAGACATAAGGGCTAAGAGTTCAGTCTAGACCTTCATATTACACTAGTATGTGCAGAAAAACTGACCTCTGGTAAAGGGCCAGGGGAATATGTGTCATCATCCTCAGCTATGACAAGTATTTCATCACCTTCTCGTAAGATATATTCATCACTTGGATTTATATTTATCTTTCCTCCCTCTGAATCAACCTTTACTCCACATGGAATTGCGTCTGGAAAAGAAACAAGTACATCCTCAAACCGCATACCATCCAACTTAGGCCACCTTTTGATATAGAATTCAGCATTTTCGAACCCCAGGATATCTTCCCATATCTGGAAAGAAAACACTTCCAGGATTAATAAGATTATCTGTTATTTTAAGTTCCTTTATGTTTCAAATAGTCGAAGTTTATTTTAACTACCTGTGCAAGGCCAGGCTGCAGAGCACACTGTATCATTAGCCGTCCAATGACGTCATGCGCAACTACTGTCTCAATTAGCTCTCCACCAACAAGCTTCACCAAGGGTTCATTGTCAAGATCACTCATCTCGACAACAACATGACCCCTCAGTCCCTCTTTTACTCCAGTAAGGCTTAGCACAACTCTCAACGCACGTGCATCACTCTAATGATTCAAGAGAATACAATCATGAAACAATTACTAAAAGCATGACGAACTAAGTTTATATCAGGACATACCTGATCTGCATTTTCATCTGCTGCTAGTACTATTATAGCACGTGCCTTTGAAACCGAAACTTTTTTCAAGTCTGCAAGTATAAGAGGACTGCCACTTCTGCATATAACTGAAGTTCCCATGAAGCTGAATTCGAGCTTTGCTATATCCATCTCCATTTCCTCCTTATCTCTTTCCGCCAGGACAACAACAACCCCACCACCAATGCTCTTATTTGCAATCGCCAGCTGTTTTAAAAGTGAACCCTGTATCGAGAATAAGATAAAATGTAAATTCATCTTCAAATCAAAACAAGTCTAAAATGTAACTTAATAATTACCAACTTGTCACTCCATCCAAGAACGAGGATGTGGTTGCTTTCAATTACTTCACTTTTTCCTTTTCTCAATGAATCTACTTTCTCTGAGATAGCATCTGAAACAAGCCCTAACATCATTGCAAATATCAGCATCCCACCTGCACTTACCGAGACTGAAACTATTCTTGGTCCAGTGCCGACCCTATCAGCATGATTTCCTGAATCTGCCACAAATGTCCAAGAAAGCCAAACGGCTTCTGCTAGGCTACCGTCACTGACAGCATACATAGCTAAACCACCAAATGCTATGAGAAAAATTGTTGCAAAGAGAAGTGCAAGCAACTTTGCATATGGATAAATAGAGAAACACACATCCACCGTATATGCAATTCTCTTCTTTAATGGAACCTCCTCTTTGTTATTTTTGGCACGTTTTGAAAAATTCTTGATTTTTGGTAAATCGTCAAGATATTTGTACAGCACAAAAGGTGTGATAAGCGTAAATAGAACAATGTACAGAGCAATCGTTCGAGTGTCGGTATTGCCAAACTTCCCAAAAGAATCTTCACTCACATCTTCTAAAATGTCAATGCTTTCATAATTAGGAATGTCCTTCTTACTGTGAATTCTAAGAAGAATGGAATTCTTTTCCTGCAAAAGAGTTACCCCTTTTCATTAAACAGCCTTAACTGCAATAATAAACGACCAGACGAGAAAAGACAGACTTGTATAGACCACGACAAGCTTTTTTTCTTTCTTGCAAGGACTTCTGTAACTTGTTATGACTAATTTGTGTGACAAAAGGCTGAATTATAAAGGATCATGGCACCAAAACTATTTTGGATGTGGCATGTCACAGTGTGGAATGATGGAATATCATTTAATTTGTGAACATCTGGGTTTTGTATATACATCGTGTATGTGGTGTCCCATATTTTGTGATTTTTTGGTTTGTTTCGTGTAAAGGGTGAGGTCTGGTCGTCTGACCATGTATATACGTTGTTTGATCTGCACTTTGTATATTTTTGGTTATGTTAATAAATTTGACTTTTTTCAAAAAAAAATAGCAGTTTGTTTTAGTATTAACCAACTGTCCAAAAAAGAACATTTCATCTTCAATAGAAGCAAACCTTGCAAACCAAAACTAATCACAACAAGTATCTAACACGATTATTATTGGGGCACTAGCTCATTAAACTCATCTATTATCCAACCATTAAAATGTTAACATCATTTCCGGACACGACGTTAGTTAAGTTGAGAAACCAATACCTGAAGCTTTGTAACTTCATTCCTCAAGCTAATCGCATAAGACGCAAGCACCACACATAGAACTACCAACTGCATTTTCAAATAAAAACATAGCATAATCAAACACTAAACACTAAAAAAATAAACATATGACAACATCACATTACAATATATAAAAACAAATCATTTACCAGATTAAACATCAAGGAACTCCTAGTAACTTTAACTCTACTACTCTTCCCAACACCACTCCCCGAACTCGTAGAATTCGCAGAAACCGAAGCTTGATCACCCACATTCTTACGATCACCCTTCTCCATCTTAGCATCACTCGGATTCAAACTACTCGAACTCGACCGTATCGATGCCAAATCATTTCTCGAAGAGGGCCTCACCGGTGACGTAATCACAGGCGCTTGTTTCCTCAAGGACTTCATATTCGACGTCTTAGCAACAGTAACACGGTTTCTCGTCGTATTAGGTCCAAGAAAGGAAGGATATACATAATCACGATCACCAAAACCAAACGTCTGACCAGAAAAAGTGTCGCTAGTAGTAGTGGTGGAGGAGCTTTCTGATGAGTCGAATGATCGACGCGGAGACCATGATGATGATGATGATGATGATGATGATGAAGGTGGTGGGAGTGTGAAGTGTGGGGTGGTGGTGGTGGTGGTTGTGCGTGATTTTTTTAGAAGTGGGCGGCGTTCAGGTGGTTGTGGGTCGTCGGAGATGGTGGTGGTTGACATTTGTGATGTGATGGTAAGTGTGTGTGTGTGTGTGTGAGTGTTTGACTTGTTTAATGGCCGGACAGTTGTTTGATGATTAGTTATGTTTTGTTTTTTCACCGTTGCTATATAAGGTAAGTTTGTTTGCCTTTTTAGGCACGTGTGTTTCTAGGGCGTAAGTAGTACTTGATTCAACGATTCTCAATGTTGACATAGTATTTTTCTTTTTCTAAATTTAATCGTTTGAATTTCGTAAGTCAGGTGCAAAAGGTTAATAATCGGTAATCTGAACCGGCTCATGATCATTCGGTGGTTATGGTAATGAGATGTCAAGAATTGAACTTTTGACCTTATGCTTGTTAGGTGTAAAGATGTAATAAGAACCTTACTCCTAATAAGGCTACTCATAAACCAAAGTAAGGTTATTGGAAGAAACAATATATCAAACTGAGGTTACTTGTTTGTGTCGATACTTCCAAGTAATCCTATAAGTAACCTTACGTCTCAACATGTAACGTTACTTCTTTTTTGGGTCGTGTCTTTAATTTTAGTTTCCTTATTTTTGTTTGCTCTAGGTTATCTTATTCTACAAGTTTTATTACCCTATAAATATAGGGTTTAGGTTTCATTGTAATTTATCGTTTGATCATTGATTATTAATAAACTTTGTGTTTTAAGAGTGTTTACTCTTGTTAGGGTTTTATTCCCTTGAGGTGCGCCTCGTATATTACCCTTGTATTAGGGTTTATCTAAATTCGCTTCCATGCCTCCTGCGTCAATTGGCATCAGAGCTTCTTAGCATCCTGGTGGTAATTGGTGTAGAAGGTTCTACTTCAATTAATATCTAGAGCTTGTTAGCATCTTAGATGATGAATGGTGTAGAAGATTCAAAAACCCAAACTAGTTGTGGGGTATGGTTTGGAGAGTACAAAGATCATGGATCATGGTTTTACCAAATCCATAAATGAACTTGACAGCTGTTACACTATGCTAGAAGAACTACATTCCGTGATGGTAGGTGGGGTATTAATCCACAAGAATCCCGAGGGTAGCAATTATGGAGGTCCAAGAATTCGTCTAACCATAGGCGGATCTATTGACAACAGTAGGTGAATCCAATCCCCATTCAACAATCGGAGCGTTGATGATTGATAGGAAAAACTAAAGATGGAGATTCGACTACCAACAATCAAGTGGTTTCACTCACGGGTTTCAATCAATAAAAAAGTATTTTCTTTAATTACTGATAATTATGGGGCTAGAAACTTGGTGTCAAGAAAATTGGTCAATTATTTTAATTTTCCAATAGAAACTTGTTTGGTTGGAGGTCATGGGTTTTGTAGGATTCCGATCTCTATTGGTAAATTCTACAAGGAGGAGGTAATTTGTTGTTTGGATGACATGGAGGATTGGTGAAGACAATCAAGACTTTGAAGCATCTCAAAGTTTATAATTATTCGTCAAGCAAGTCTATTTACCCCAAGAGCTCGAAGATGATTTCTTTTTTGAAGAAGGAAGATTATTTGGGATTAACTAATCGAAGATCGAGTTCGTATGTTGACTTGTGGGAGTGTGGAAAACGAGTGAAGATTAAAGTCATCAAACAAGTGTTCAAGGTCTTTCCCACGAGCAAAAGTACACGTAAGAACTCGGGACGAGTTCTTCTAAAGTGAGAGGGAATGATAAGGACCTTACTAGTAGGAGTAAGGCTACTCCTAAACCAAAGTAAGGGTACTGGAAGAAACAATATATCAAACTGAGGTTACTTGTCTGTATCGATACTTCCAAGTAATCCTACAAGTAACCTCACTTCTCAACAAGTAACCTTACTTCTTTTTTAGGTCATGTCTTTAATTTTAGTTTTCTTATTTTTGTTTCTTCTATGTTATCTTATTCTACAAGTTTTATTACCCTATAAATATAGGGCTTAGGTTTCATTGTAATTTATCTTTTGATCATTGATTATTAATAAACTTTGTGTTTTAAAAGTCTTTACTCTTGTTAGGGTTTTATTCGCTTGAGGTGCGCCTCGTATATCACCCTTGGATTAGGGTTTATCTAAACACGCTTCCGCGCGTTCTGCGTCAAGATGCCCCACTCATTATCAAATGAGCTGCATGCCATTAATGTTTGAATTTCGTTAGTAAGACCGAAAGTAATAAGGACAACATTCATCATCGATACATTAACTTTTCACCCTATCATTAAATCAACCATCAACTCCATCATCAAAGAGTTGTGCTAACGACAATTAATCCAGATTAAACCAACACCACCAATTACACACATTTGTGGCTTTCATTACTCGATTGTGGCCACCACCGAGTGAGAACAAAAAACACACCACATGATAATGAATGTTGATGTGTAGCTGAGATGGGGATAGTAATCTCGTACCATACACCCGGTCTAAGCCATTACGTCCACTCAGCCGTATTCAATACCCGCGCATTGAGAACATGTGCGTATCATTTGCTTTCTTTTTCAACATTACTTGATCACTCTTTTCTAGTTATATATCTATCGTGGTTGCTAACAAGCTTCTCATCAAAATACTTTCACCCATGCGCATTAAAGAGTTGAATGTTTCGCATTTGACAAATGACAACGAATGACAAGGTGCGTGGTATGCTAACAACATATCCAAACGCCCACATGTTGCATACTAAGAGTAGCACAGGAACGGGTTATAAACATAGTAACTCATACTCTCTTTCAAAAGATAATAGCAAATAAGTAGCAATAGTGCAAATAAGGAGGTTTTTATGTATTTAATTTATTTATTTATTTATTTTATTTTTTTGTTTAAAAGGTAATTACCTGTGAAATATATTAAAACCGAAACATTATTTAAGTACAAATGTCAACAAGTAAGTGTATTATGACCGCATCTTATAGAAACACGTCTAGTAGAATAGAAAATCCAACAATTTATACTACCCGAATCTCAAATTACATCAAGCCATGAATGTGTCGAATCGTCTTCAAGTAGTTCTCTTAAGATGCATACTTCAACTTTATGGTCATTAGCTTCATCCGCGTTGTTGATACTATCAAGGCATAAAATTGATTAAGTTGTCTCGACCTCTACTTGAAAAGACGATTGTTCCTCTCGCCAAACGTAATAAATCGATGCACCAAACAAAATTTTGGCTATTACCACTTTCAAAAGTCTTCTTCGCGCCAGCAGGCTCACCACCTCAACTAAATCCTTCCACAAAAACCCATTGATTGGGAATTGAACAAGCTATAACACTTTTTGCCATACTTGTGTCGAAAATGATCGAACACTCAAAAAAAAATGAACGTGAGAATCTTGAACTGTCTTGCAAAGAGGACACATTAACTCCTCTAGTCTAGTATTAGGCGGTAACTTCCACCCTCTTAATCTATCTTGGGTCTTTAGCCTCTCTCTCCTAACCAGCCATACAAGAAAAGCATGCGTTGGAATACATTGCGAGAACCAAACCTTATCAATCCATGGAACCTGAGCACCTCTTGGACGAATCAAGTGTCATACCATGCAAATGGAGAACTCCTCAAGCTTACCTTCAACATTCCTTCACATTACCTTATCAATCTCATTATTAAGTTGAATCATCTCCATAGTGCGTAAAATATCATATTTAGTTGACCATTCGATCGGCCAAGACCACTCATTTCATAAATTAAATCCAACATTAATAGAATTTTGCAGCACAGTGTTAATTTTTGTGAGAAAAACTCCAATATTTATCGAATGCTCATAGTTTCTCTTAACTACGCATTTGAGTACCAATAAATAAACGCAATTGCAATACTATCCAATCATCCAAACGAATTGTAATTGCTGGTTTGCTTGATTTATTAAACTAATCTTATAAGGTTCAATTTAAATCTATACTTCCAAAATTAAAAACAAAGCCGTTTCAACTTTAATCGAATTGGTTAGGGAAAAATCTTTAATAATGTACCATACTTGTCACAAAAATTACTTTTGTTTAGCGAACAAAAAAATAGTCTTTCTACCCCTTATACTCGACTTTTTGTCCTTTTTGATGTATTTTCGTGACATTTTTGCCATTGGATTTTTAATAATTTGAGAGGCAAAAATGTCAATAGTACATCAAAAAGGCCAAAAAAATGAAAGTTCAGTACATCGAAAAGCTATTTTTTTTGTTCGCTACACAAAACTAATTTTGTGACAAGTATGGTACATTATTAAAGATTTTTATAGGATCATCCTACTACACACCATCAAGCCAAGTTTAATCGGATTGATTCACATCAAATTATTCCCTTATTATCAGCATCCTGGGCAAAGAATATCCAATGCACGTTTTGTTTTTTTATCGTGTTTGTCAATGAAAAATAAACTAAACGATTCAGGTGTAAATAAAAGAATAAACGACTGGAATTTATAATGTGAAACAATAAACCTTTCATTAGCATGTGTTATTAATTAACAGCACATGCAGATAGCATCCAACATAGCGAAGTCGTGTGTCATGTGTTTCTGACAACGCACGTGGAGGCAATACAAAGATTCGAACCTTAGCACCTAAAAAATTACATTTAGAATCCTTTGAGATTCTGTCCCTTATATTTTACACAGAGAGAAACTAACGACAAGTTGAACACATGAATTGAAAATTCACCATGAACTGTTTTAAATTTTAGCCTGGTATTCATAGGTGTTAATTGTGTAAATCAAGGTTACTCTATACATTTTACTTACAACCAACTCAAAGGTTAGCGTATAACGATTAGAAGTTAAATAAGTTTGGGCAAATATTTCCGAACCGGCATAAGATATGATGGATATAATGATTGCTAAATGCAAACAAATCTTAAATCGGTAAAATAATAATAATAATAATAATAATAATAATAATAATAATAATAATAATAATAATAATCATCTTGAAATTAACATATAAGTTTCATAACATATATATATTCTTTTTATTGCCAGTAGTTCCTAGTATGAAACTACAGGGAAAAATCATCGACTCTTTTGTTCTAATCTTATTCTGACATATAGCCAAATAATTTATGATGTTTGAACACCCAACATAAATTCAAGGCCTTTTTCCCTATTCACCCCAAAGGTACAAAGGTACCAACCCCATTCACAAAAAAAAAAAAAAAAATTCCCTATTCACCCCGAGGGCGACTAGATCCCAAAACAACTTGGGCAACTGGGCCCACATTTCTTGGGCGACTTGTCTTTTAGTGAAAAGGTATACTTTCTTGTCCATAGTAAATTACAACTATACCCTCACATTTGTTTTTGTACCTATAGCTTATAAACTTGTACATTTATTCCCTTTTAACCACCACCCACTCCGGCCACCTCTTAAATTTTCCAGCGCACCTCATCAGGAACAACCATAACAAGAACAAACAACATCCATTCAATCCGTGGACAAAAATAAATTAAGAAAACTTTAAATCTTACTTCAACCAAAGTCTTATAAAAACAGGAACAAATTAAATCACTACACTAAAATAACCAAGCCCCACATGTCATTCGAATATCTGATTGACCAAAAATCCACCGTCTCATGATAGCTAATAACTCAGCAGAAATAAAAACTTAAGTTGCAGCACTTGTTTCTTAAATTAAACCATATATGACAACCTTAATCAATATTTACCAATCATAGGTAAAGTCTTTGTCAATCAATAAACAAACTTGAATTTGCATCGACCTACTCTTGCATATGTGATAACCCACTTGATCGAATATTTTATAAGAAACTCTTGAGCTGATAGCGACAATTCATTAACATACCATTATCCCCATCATATTGGTTGGATGATGAAAACGACAATTCATTTAGATTTTCATTTCTCACTACTTACAGATCCTTTGAAGCATTCATCTTGATGTCGTAACCTTTTTATTTCTTTGGCATATCATTACTGGATTGGGATGGTGTAGGTCCACGCGGGGTGGTGGTGGTCAGTTGGCCGGAGTTTTTCGCCGGAAAAAGTGAGATGGGATGTGGGTGAGGAGAGGCTGCAGAGAGAGAAGAAGCGGAAGTGAAAACCCATACAGTGGGAGGGTATAGTTGTAATTTACTATGGACAATATGGACAATAAAGTATATTTTTTCACTAAAAGACAAGTCGCTCAAGAAATGTGAGCCCAGTTGCCTAAGTTTTTTTGGGATCTAGTCGCCCACGGGGTGAATGGGGAAAAAAAAATTTTTGGGGTGAATGGGGTTGGTACCTTTGTACAGTTGGGGTGAATAGGGAAAAAGGCCTAAATTCAAACCAGGGTAAACGCCTTCCCATCGGAAGATTGACGTAGCTACCTAAGGGGGTGTTTCTTTTTCTTGTTAAATGGTCTTAATGCTAAAGCAAGTGGGACCAAGTAATATATTAATATTATTTTTTTGTTAAATACTCCATATCTAGAAGGCAAAGAAAACCAACTCCTTCTCATTAAGACACAACAAGAGTCAAGGGGCCCACTTACCTTTAAATCCACTTATTCCAAAAGAAAAAGAAACAAAGCCTTAGTTGTTTACTAAAAAATGCTTTTAAATGATTTATTTACCAAAAAAGTTATGATTTAAACATCATATCTCATCAGAGATGCTCTTTATCTATAGTCCGTTATCAACATTAATCTATATAAGCCTAAATGTTAATTGTATATATGCCTCTATGAAAATGTTGCTAATAAGCGATAAACACAAAACAATGGGAAGTATACAAATGTAAGTAAACAAACATTCAAACATGCATAGGGCGTGAAGATTGAACGTAACACATACGCAAAGAGACATTTTCACGTATTCAAACTAGAAAGTCTTAAAATTTTGAATCCTTTTGTATATAAATCCATCATTTACTTACCAAACTCAAATCAATGCTCTTGAATCCTTTTAAGAAATTCAGAAGAGGAAAATCTCTCAGGTTGTCACTCTTCGAGTCATTAGTAATTTTCAAAGATGTTTATAAAGTTTTGCGCAGTTTAGCTTTCATTTTACTAAATAAACTTATCACTTAATCGCTTAGACTTGGATAGAGTTACTCAAAATATACAGTTTTAGCTCAGAAATTTGATGAATATATATTGTTATCGGTATATATATGATCATAATATTCGTGAGATTAACTATCATTACTAATACTACCAGAATTATGAAAGCTGCAGTATACTTTATCATACGTGAAAAGGGATTATTTTATATGAAGAATATTTACTTTGCAATTTTGCTCACTTATGTTACTCTACCATATATTTTTCATTTACTAATTCAATTATGTGTGTTTCCTCACAAAAATTACCATCTTGTATAGGTTTCTTGGTGCAAAGATATGGAGAAAATCTCAACCAAGATTGTCTTTTTTGCTACCCTACTTCTCCTTATTGCGCGTGGTTAGTCATCTTGATAAGTTCCGATATATATTAATTTCTCATAATTAATCTAATTCGATTAGCAAGGTGTACATGATTTATTCTTTACGTATTCAGTGTAAAATGGAAACCAGTGTTTAAATAGCTTAATATTTGATCGATCATTTTGTTGATGCAAGCGTCCTACTAAGTTACTGAAAGCAACCAAATGTCAAATTCGTATTTCATATGGCTGATAATCGTAGAATAGCATACAGTTTTGTTCAAAATTAATTTACTAATGTCCATTAGTCTATATACAATTGCTAATAGATTTATTTTCGTTATTTTTATAATACTTGGCAGAATCAAATTTGACAGTTGCTGAAGGACGAACTATTACAAGTGACCCGGATAATGTGAGTTTAAACTCATGTAGCATCGACAGGGATTGTGATTGCTTTTGGTTTTGGCAGCACCCAAAATGTAAAAGTGGATCATGCACTTGCGGTGCAAAGATTATATATTAATCATTAATAGATGAATAAAAAAATAAACTCAACTAAACCTCTAAGTTGATGCTTGTTTATCATGCTTACGTAGTAGCATATATCTGATTACTTCCGTAACATTTATGTATTACTCCTGTACTATCGAAAAGTTGCGATTCTTCGCATAAAATAAAATCAAAATGTGTGTGATTATCTTGTGTTTAATAAATGAGACGAAATAAGAAGTAGAAGCTAGATTATCTTTTATCGGGAGCGCTTCACTGGTTTAAGTGGTACGTGGAACAGTATCATTGCGTCGGGTCTTTATTTATTTAAAGGGTTGCATTTTTCTTAGCCTTGCATGCACGAACAATAAATATTAAAAATATATGAAGCATATAGTTCGTGTTCTTTACAATTTAAAGTATAATAGGGTTAACATGTTATCGCATAAGGTCACCAAAAACCACGTACAACCTTGACATTTGGCTATTCTAGCATTCTTTTATGTTAAAATAATAATCATGATGATGATGAAGAAGTATGTCAAATGATAGTTTGATGATTAACTTGTAATGAAATGAGTTGACTTGAACTGAAATGCTTGAATAACATAATAGAAAGAATACCTTGGATTTTACTCAAAGTTTATTACATATTATTATTTCTTTCTTTACATTAATTATGAGACACGTTCTATCACATCATCTTTACACCACCATCACTCAAAACGGTATTAGAACACACTACAGTTGATTATAGGGCAAAAACACCGCTTATTGTGCGACACTATGAAACCGTGTTTTGCCTCCACCGGATATTGCGCCATCCATTGGCACAAGCTTATACGATTTCCTTTTCCTTTTTTTTTTTTTTAATTCTTGAAATATGTTTGTGCCAACTTTTTGTGTTTTTTGTTGTGTTTATGTGTGTGCGCTTTTTGTAATCTTTTAGCTGGGTGGGGACATTGAAGGGATGGAGGGCTGAAGGGTGCTCAACCAGGCCCAATCAATTTCCCGTTTATCATATAAGATTTTAACCGATGACCCAACTATAGGTAAATGATCCCTAAACCTTTAGTCATCAAAAGAATAAAGAGAAATTTAACACCGTCTTATGTACAAGGTTTTCATCGAATCAATTTTGTTAGTTTTCATATGTTTTTCATCGAATCATTAATCAATTTCCTATTTATCATATAAGATTTTAACCGATGACCAGGTAAACGATCCCTAAATCTTTATTCATCAAAAGAATAAAGAGAAATTTAACACCGTTTTATGTACAAAGTTTTCATCGAATCAATTTTGTTAATTTTCATATGTTTTTCATCGAATCATTTTAAATTTGTAACCCAAAATTGATGACATGTATGACCACTGAAACCTATCATTTAATGTTTAAATTGTATGACTGTGTTTGTTTGAGGGAAAAATTCGACCCATCCTTATTGCTAAATCTTGGCCTTTTTTTTCTTTTTCTTTTTTTTGGTTCCTTGTAGAATTTTTATTACACCGTTAGTCCTGTTGGGTATGTAAAGTTAGTCCTTCAATTTTTTTCTCTTGTATTATTTGTCTGTTAAATGTAGCTACCAAAATGCATAAAATTTTGTTTAAGTGTAAAACTTTGCTATATTTATATTACGTAATTACTATTTTAATGTGTTTCTTGTTTAAAGGGTAATGAAAATAAAAAACCCGTACTTATATAAAGAATTTTTAAGTCTATTCTACTCAACCATAAGTTACCTATTTTACATGAACACGTACTTTATCTTTACTACATATAATGGAGAAATGGTCAAAGTGGAATTGTGGAATTGTGGAAAACTTAACTTTTGCTCAATTCCGATTTTACCCCTGCACATGTGAAACGAAAATTAATAACCTGCTGAATTAATGGGGCTGAATTAATAGATGGAAACTATGGAAATGTGAAATGGAAACTAATAATGGATTTGAATGTCTGAATTAATGGGGCGGAAAATGCCTTTCTGTTTCTACAAACTGGAAAATATTTGCCAAACAAAAGTGGGCGGGAAAATGATTTTGTTGATGTTCAAATTTGTATTTAGGTTTGCCTATATAAACATGCGAGTTACACATCAAGATTATTGCAAACCCACTGTATTTCGACATACCCATCAAGAAATGGAACTGCCAAATCAAAAAAATGTTGATGATGATCTTGAGGTATTTGTTTGGCATTGTTCGTATCCTTTATTTGTTTGGCATTGTTTGGCATTCGTTTGCAGTGGTAATACCACATTTCTAATATAGATCAGAATGTCATTCGTTTGTGGGAATACGTTTATTTGTTTGGCATTGTTTTGTATCACATTGTTAGTTTGGTGTACGAAAGTAGTAATAGTGGTGAACAAGAGACTGAGGCTCAGGATATCGGAAAAGATGCAACAAGTGTTAAAGGAAAGGAAGAGTCCTAATAGTACACATAACTTGGTTCTACATGATTAATGCTATTGGATCATATAGCTTGAATTTGAAATATATATGTGGTACATATATTCCCACGACTGAGTGAAGTACAGAAATCCTTTGTCTCAGCATACGTTGATAAATTCAGCTTCAAATATACATGCGATAAAGATGGTGAGCGATCAGTCACCAAATGTAGATGATGTTGCAATGTTCATATCTTCACATTGTATTAACTATTGTTACACAACCGTAAATGCATCTTTTAATTTTATTGCCTTTTGTTGGTTGATTAATTCTTCATGGTTGAATTTTTAGTCTAAACCAGAACCCTATGTTCTTGCCTCAAGTTGTCTATTTCATTTGTATAATAGTCTTACAATTTAATTTAAGAAAAAACATTGTAGCACATATTAGTTGTTAAAAAAAAGAAGATAAATTACCTTATTAAAACGATATCTTCATACTTGCACCACAACATTAAACCAGTTTACTATGTAAAAACTTTTAATTTTGAATTTAATGTAAAGTTGTTGTTAAAAAAAATAATAAAATAAAATAAAATAAAAGTTAATGTAAAGTTGATCACGTGTAGGTTACGCAGATCCACGGAAAAAAATATAAGTTTTTCTTTTACTTTTTATGTTTAACAAAAATGTTCTTTTAGTTTCATATACCCAATTTGTAAGCTAAATTTCAAAAGACTACGTATAAGTTGGTACAAATATATTTATAAGACGAGTATATAGTGTATTGACACATAAAAGAACATACATATTCTCTATGCCACCCACACTAAAAACTAAACACATCAAGTTTCCTGAAATAATTGATTGCTCCGGCGCATTAATTTCAAAGATATCATACAAAGTTTCGTAAAATAATTTGGTCAAAAGGCGTTATACAACCATGTAATATTTTTGTTAAGTTTTTTAGGTTTGAAATTTTCTTTTAGTTGGGTCAAATCCCATGCCTTAATAGATCATAACTACAAAGTAAAGCTAATTAAAGAGTCCGGTCAAAGAGGATTCAACACCTCATATGACGTGTACCAACAATTAATTATGAGCAATTTCAAAAGGAAGAAAATGTTGAAAAAATTAATTATGAGCAATTTTCAAACCCAGCAGGTTAACCCGATTTAATTTGACCTGTCTCTTCGAGCCAACCCGTCGTCTTGACCCGTTTTTCAACCAAAATGCTTCAACTGTTTGAACCACCCGGGTCGAACCATTTTTCACTAATAAGTAAATTTGACGACGTAGATGTCCTCATTGTTCTCGTGATTAATAAGAAAATTTTGTGACAAGTTAATGACGACCTATGAGTTCTGTCATAAAATTTTAGCCTGTAACAAGAATTGATGACGAATATTTATTTCGTCACTAAATGGTCCAATTAGTGACGAGAATATGAGTCGTCAAAAAATTGTTCGTCACTAAAACCACTTTTTCTTGTAGTGAACAAGCTTCCACTGCTCCATTTATTTTATTTATTTCACTTTGCTCCGTGGTTTAGTTGCCATTTTTTCATTGGATTACATTTCACTAAAATATAATAATATTCGGCATTGTTCCATTTTATTTTGTACACTTCACCTTCAACCGTTTAATTAAATTAAATGCAATTTTTTTACTGTTTTATGTATTAGTTTTGACATTAATACTATAGAATTGTAGGCTGGTTTGAATGTGTGAAGCAGCTGAAGCCGACAATAAAATGAACTTAAGTATACTTCTTTACCATGAGTGGGTAACTAAATTTAGTAATCTATATCTATATTATTTATAAATAATGTTGAGGTAACATGATCAAGATCTCCTAATGTTTTGATAATGACAAATAAACCTTCGAAACACTTAAAACATCAAACGGTAGCCTAATTCGCAAAATTCCATGTCTGCTACTGGCGCGCTGCCGGCGCGCTGACGCGCCGGGGACGCGCCAGGGGACTGTATGGAATTTGGCGAATTTTCAAAGTCGGCCTTCCCCTTACCCGACAAATGTGGATCTTTCAATTCAGGTATGAATATGTTATGTGCTTAATTGAGAACACTCGAAACGAGTTTTGAGATTAAAGAGATCCTATTTTTAAAGCACCCACTTTGGGAAAACGCCAACTCAAGTTTTCTAACACTTGCCTCTAGACAAGGCCTTTCTAAACTTAGGAAGCTTATATATTTCACGTAACAACACGTGAAAGCACCATTATGCTCATATCCCGTGCTTACGTCTTCTCTAATCACGTAACGGGTTTACTCCCTTATTGGTCAAACTAAGTCCAAGGTCACTTTGCGTAAATGCATCCTTTCCCACTTGGGTTATGCTTTACATATCGGCAAAGCACTTGACTTGTTTGCACCAAGGTGTTAGTTGAGATCGTCGAGTCGTGGAAAGTCACGAGATATGAAACTATGGGTTCTCGACGTATTGTTACTTGAGTATATAAGTAACTTATGATTTTTCTCAACTTATAATCTTAATTGTCAAATTTCTTTCTTCTTAATGACAATTAGATTATTTACTAATCTTCTATTTATTTCATTCTTAATATTTTCTTAAATTATATTTTTCAACAAATTACCACTTAAACCAAAACCACTTCCTGCAAAACCATTTCCTACAAAACCATCAAACCCAAAACCATCAAACACAAAACCATTAAACTCAAAACCATCAAACCCAAAACCACCATTCTCAAACCCTAAACCACTATACACCTCTTCCCCATACACTCTTACACACTCTTACATATTCCCTTACACACATCACCCTTTTGTACCTTTTGTCCCCCTCACACAAACTCCCACACAATATTCCTTCCACTTTCCAGCACACATATTCTCACATACTCCCACACAAATTCAAACTACACACACTACAATTCAAATTTCACACACTACT
>LBNU01028537.1:2010-12885 GCA_014162995.1 Artemisia annua
AGTAAATAAGATGAAAGAATGAAATCAAATACTCCCCTAAATCGTTTGTTGTGGATAATGAAGTAACATGGTTAGATCTTCTTCCAAGATAGACGAACGTTCACAGCTTCCCTTCCAAAATAATAAATGTCTTCTTGTCCAAAATAACCTGTTAACCTGAAAAAGATAAAGGCCAACCTCGCGTAAAATCGGTGGTAAAATCTACATAATAAGATATAATGCTTGTGGAATGAATATTTTGCAGAATTCCTGGAGATTATAAGTTAAAGAATTGACAAAACTTTTTAGGTTTTCGGAAAAATACAAAACTTTCAAAATTTGCAAAAAATTATAACCTGACGCCGTCATGTGTTAATCCTGACGCCGTCAGAAAGTTCTGACAGAATTCTCATGTTAAGTTTCCGGGAAAAATTCTGGAAAAAACTAGATCTTACTTCCTGGAATTCCTACAAAAATTCATTATGACTCGATACAAGCATTTGACTCAAACAAGTACTAATATGTAAGCTAATTTCATTGTTATGATTCATGTTCATTCGTTCTATATAAACCGATTTAGATTTCCCTTACACTTAGCTTTTGCAAAATACCTTTATATGTAGTTAAGACGAAGTTAAAAACAAAATAAAGCATTTTCACAATTTTAATTTGAAGCATGAGTCAATAACAAGAAATATAACTTACATACAGAAACAAATAAAATCAAATAAACACACAAAAACACACAAAACATGGGTTGCCTCCCAAGAAGCGCTTTTCTTTATTTACGAGTCTTGTAGCTAGACTCAAAGTCATGGGCTCTCATCTAGTGTCGCTAATGCTCATAGATCCAAGCGTGAGCCACCTAATTGTCGCCTCATCCTTCTTATAATCATCATTAAGCTCTAAGCATCCTCGAAAGGACCTCTTATTCTTCTCATGGGGGTACTTAAGTCCTTTTCTAATATCGTTCTCACTCAATATATCACAGGGGGGAAACCTATTACATTTCTCAATAGAAAAGTTTTTATACCTAGGGTGTGCGCGGGGCATTTGATAAACAAAATCCTCATCCCCATCTGAGAATGTAATCAACCCTTCCATTAGTCTTTCATCTAAGTTGGTCAGTCTTTTGAAGGGCTTCCCAAACACAACTTGGGTGAGGTTACTATCAATAAACTCTCTTAGATCTTCCATAACCATAAAGTCCGTTTGATAGGTAAAGCTCCCCACAAACACATGCAAAGTCTTGGCCCTAGCAATAATATTATCTCCTTGATACTCTAACTCATTTACCATGATTTTATTGTATTCAGCACGTGAAATGATGTTCATTGGCAAAGATGAATTAAGGTAGGCGTCAAAGCTTCTAAATCCAATTTTGCAAGGGAATTGCATGTTAAACAAACTATCTTTCTCAATCTTTGTTCTAGGGTCAACATAATCTAGAGGGTTAGCTCTTTCATCCCCTTCAGGGTCATCTACTACTTCCCCATTCCCTAGGTCTTCATCGGAATCCGACGAATAGTAAAAAGGGCCATTTTCATGGTCGGTGTCATGGTCAGATTCGTCCATATCAGAATGGTTGTCAAAGTGATGATCAGGTGATAGGTTTGGTGGGTTTTCGTTTTCAACAATAGGGGGCAGGTTGGGTAACTGAAAATTCCTACGGTGGAAAACACGAATAACAGGGATCAAACGATCAATATTACTCATGAAGAAGTATTACGAACAAAGGCACAAAGAATAAGATAGACTAAAGAAATCCTAGAAAAATAAAATAAAAATCTCACTAGAAAGGAATCTAGTGAGTAGACCTAATAAAATAAAAATTCTACCTAAACAATAACTATTCCCCGGCAGCGGCGCCAAAAACTTGATGCGTGGTTTTGTGACCTTACAACAGGTTTTACCTCTCGAGGGATCTCAAGAGGCTTACAACCCCACCAGGCAGTGTACCTGACCGATGTAGTATAGGATAGTGGTAAGTACGGGGGATTGATCGTTCTCTCACAGGGAATAGTGTTCGTTAGGATAGAAAAACTACTCTAATAGGTCTAAGGGTGGAAGGAAGATTCTTTTTGTATTTTTATATTTTTTGGAAAGCAAGTAAAATCTCGGTTTTGGAAGAAGGGCGGAATTAGTTGCTAGTCAACTAACCCAAGTTTACTACTTATGCAAATTAAAATAAAATAAATATCTAAACTATTGTGGTTGTGAAAACAATATGGAGAAAATTGTGTTTACTTAGATTTCATTACTCCCTAACTATCTTTTACCGGTTAATTGATATGTATGTTACTTGTGTGGATGAAGGGTGTATTCCTAATAACTCATGGAGTGGCATACATATCTCTCCAATTCTATGAGCTCTTATCTCGCCCTATGCCATGCACGGCACAACCATAGGGGTTGTAAACAGTGGCTCATGCGTTAAATACTACCTTAATAGCCTAGTATGCCTTGGCTACATGTTTCCCAAGACGTTCAAGCACGTTACCATAAAGGAGGTTGGCAAGTTTTCTTGAGCCTAACATTGATGGAACATTCATCCCAACAAACAACAACACACACCAATCAACCAATAATTAATAGTTAGGTTTCCTTAGATCTAAGCAAACACTAGAGAATTTAGCTACACATGTTAATTAAAAGACAAGCAAGATAGATAATCAACCAACACATAGACATATTGATTGAATTAAAGTGAAGACTTATGTTTAATTAAGCATGAGGGTTCCAAGGGTTGGAAACCCTAAAAAGTACAGAAAATTCATCTTTAGGGTTTGCCCTAAAAGTTCTCCACAAAGTTCCACACTAATGAATGAAAATTAGAAAACTATATATAGATTTTACACTCTGACGGCGTCAGGCTATAAGGGCTGACGCCGTCAGCTCGCCGCCATTAAGTTTCTCGGATGGCCTAGATCCACTTCTGACGCCGTCACCTTATAAAATCTTCTGGTCGTCACTCTTTAACTTATAACCTGACGGCCTACTTTAAATCCCAAATTTTCTCTGGCCCGTCATTTGAAAATTGATTTCCACTCTTTTGTCAAGACTTTCTGACGGCGTCACCTTGTGACTTCTGACGCCGTCAGGTTGTAAATCTTCATCTTTTGAGACTTTGTCGTTTTCTTCACTTTTATGCTCCAAAAACGTCCGAATATGCATGTTTTCCAGAATTCCTCTCAAAAGTACCTAAAATGACAAAAGGAATGATTTAGGGCAATATTTGATCACATTTATACGAATTAGGGCTTAAATGACCCCCTAAAAGCGTAACACTTTTCGTCTCATCAACTGTCACACATATTAATCATGAGACTGGAAATTTAACAGAGAATGGTGAAAACACAAAGTTTATAAAACCATCAATCTTGGGGAAACCAGTTTTTCATAGTAAGAGAAACCAATCTGTTGCTAGACATCCTAGTGCATTTAGGTCTGAAAGAACAAAGTTTTCAAAAACCCGGTTTGCCTCCCAAGTTGATTTGGAACAAGTGCTATCTAAATCACCCTATAAGCAAAATCTGCCTAATAATCATGCTTCTAGCTCTGTCACACTTCATCAAGGTGATTCCCCTTCACCTGCACCAAGCTCCCCTAAGATCAGTCCTAAAGCTGTGTCAAAATCAACCATAAAAAATATAAACTCTTATGAACTATATAAGTACGGTGATCTAGTAAGGGCTAGAATAAGAGCACAACTGCATAAGGATGGAATCTTAGGATCTCAACCTCTCTTGATGGCTCCTGCCTTAGTAAAGAACTCTGCTAAGCCTCAACTGGAAAAGCCTAGGATTTATAGAAAGTCTTCTTCAGTGTATAAGAAGCTTAATGATTCTAGATCTTGCCCAAAGTGGATTCCTACCAGTAGAATTTTTAAGCGCATTGGACTTAAGTGGATACCAACCAGTAAGGAGTTTACTAATGGCAATCCAATGGTCAGCCGGAAAAACCCCAAGGGTTTGGATACTATTGTCACTTACCTATATACATGCAATCGAGTTTGTGATAACGCAGGTTGTTCTTACTCAAGTGGAAGATCTTCTTACCATTTCCACATAAGAAGGCACAATACATGGAAGCTAAAGATACGCAAATCTCCAATGATGGGAGATTTTGCATCTAACCCTTGATGCATTTCTTTCTATGACTTCTGAGTTTCTCTACTCAGGACTCAGACTTTATCTGCTCTTTTGTACTTTCTGCTTGTTCCATCTTCCTATACTCTTGTGATTTCCCTTCTTCAATCAATGCACTCTGATTTTTTTTACAAATCTCAGGTCATTGATTGAGGGGGAGAATGGTTGTTTGTTTTGCCTTGATTGCTTCTCATGCTTGCTTTTATGGTTGCCTTTTGCTGTATTGAGTGTTGCTTTTTCTCTTTGTGCTTATTCCAAATGCTTGTTTTTAGTGGACTGTTTAAAACTATAGGACCTTTTTTTGCCATATTGAGAATCTTGTGCAGCGGTTTGATTAAATGGAAGAACCTAGTTTGACATGTTTTAAATCTTTCACATGCTTATAAATAGATAGCGGTTAGATCAAAACGGGTTATCTTTTTTCTTCAAAAACTTTCTCTCTCTCTCTAAAAGCTTCCTTGTCTCTCTAAAAATTGCTGCACTCGATTTCATTCATGTTTGCTACTTCTTTGCCTGCTACTTTTCTAGGTATGGTTGTAGTTGTTACTTTGTTGATTTGCTCTCATTTCGTGTGCCTATGTTTACTTCCTTATTCATGTGTTTCGTATTCGAGCTGTTTTAGTCTATTAGATTGTAGTTGGTTGTTAGATGTTTTTCACTAGTTGTTGTTGCTGGCCATAGAAGTTATGAGATGCATTTATCAGTTCTATTGTGCGTTCTTTGTTACCTGTGTATCTATGAATGTTGTCTGGGGTAGTTCTAGGCTATATTCTTGATAGCGGTTTCCTCTTTGTTCTTGGTAGCGGTTTTCTTTGAATATGTTCTTGACAGCGGTTAGATTAACAGCGGTTAGATTAATAGCGGTTAGATTAACAGCGGTTAGTTTAAAAGTAGTTAGTTTAAAAGCGGTTAGTTTAACAGCAGTTAGTTTAACAGCGGTTAGATTAACAGCGGTTAGTTTAACGGCGGTTTGTTTGCTGAGCGGTTTGGTTGCCTAGCGGTTTGCTTTCTTAGCGGGTTATTATGTTAGCGGTTTGGTATCCTAGCGGTTTTTATGTGTCTTGGTGTGTGCATTTGCTTGATACTCTTCTCGTTGGGGTCTTGTCGTGTATATGAGTCTATCTTATGCATGCTCTAACCATCACATCTTCGTTTGGTCTCTTTGTTTGTATCTTTGGTATGTGCAGGACACAATGATTGACTCTTACAAGGATCCTCAGCCACTCATCTAATATACCTATGAAGGGTATGAAGAACTTCCATAATAATGTTGATACTTTTGAGTATCACATCTTCAAATGCAGACAACTGATTACCAAGGCTGCTTCCTTAGCTGGAACTCTCTCCTTAGCCCTGGTTTTTGCCTGTGATTTGGATCCCATTATACCACCACCCCACTTCGTCCTGTACTCTTCATACTTGTCAAGAGTCTTGGTGAACTGGTTCAATGATTGTGGCCATCTCACAAATCTGTGGATATCCTTCTTGGGTGGCAAAGCTCCACTAATACCAAACTGCTTCGGCCTCTTCTCAAACAACGGGTTCACCACCTTCTCCGTCTTCTTCTTGGTAGCTGATATCATTGTGATTAATTCTCCAGGTGCTATGTTCTACAGAGATAAGTACAATGTTCCAGTGGTTATGCATAGTGATGAATTACACACTTGGTTAAGCACTAGATTTTCTAGTGGTTGTATTACAAGTCTAATCTACCAGGCCTGGAATATACACCAGCCAATGGACCGATCATGACTTGAGGTTGAACCTTGTATCCCCAAAGGCCTTGTGAACATGACTACATGCTTCTCCAAAGAACGGAATGTTTCTGCAAGCTGGACTTTTGCTATCACCTTGCTTTTATTTATTTGGGTGATGTAATATGACAATGTGATTAACTCTTAATATTTTTGATATATATATATATTAAGATTAAATGGTTGTATATTTTTCACTATGTGCAAAGTAAAAGGGTGAATTTGCTGCATCATTGATAGTACTACTATTCACATGCACATTCAAATATTGTAAACCTTATATGCAATTATTGAGAGGGAGAAGCGCATACATACTACTTGATGATTGATGCTTGAAGAATGGTCATTCGACTCACCTCAGACACCTAATGCTCCATTTACTAAGAATAACTGGGATTTATGTTTGGTGAATGCTTCCAAACTTCAACGAATGGTGAACATCTAGTCTCTGAAGCTCCTTCTTCGGTTTCTGTAGGCTCTTGGCTCATCTTCTTCCATCTCCATTGAGCAAGATGCACTAGTTTGAAGTATTTCTCAGAATACTCACGAAACCCAATCTTCAATTATTTTTCAAGGTGTTGATGATGACTATCATGATAATGAAGCTGCACATGAATAATGATCCGTCTTCTGGTACTCCTTTCCCAAAACTGGACTCTGAAGAATCCCTTCTTCACGGATTGTTGTTCCTTCTAATGTGCACTCTGTAAATCAACCACAAGAATATAAAAGAAAATGTCGGCTAAGAATTTTGAAATGGAACGTCAAGTGATCACGGAGTTTATTTGTTATTGTTTATTTGAGATTGAAGTGAAATTTTACGGGTATGGGTACTTAGTATCTTCGGGATCCTTGTTCAAGCCTTTGATCTCTACATTGATGATGACTTGGGTATCTAGTTATTTTGGTAAATCTTCTCTTCTATTGCCACAAAATAACTATCACATTCAGTGTCACAACTCACACGAAGTTGTCGGTATTCAAGAGGTGATGTACGTCTTATACTTGATGGTTGGATGGTTGAAAAGTATAGAGTACTTAGGGATTCTATGCATGAAGTCTCTACACCGCTCTTTGTCATACAATGGTGCAAGTTTAAGTCACAAAAACGGGGAATTCTACTTCATCTTCAAGTTGGGAATATCGGGTTTACTTCACAAAGTGGTCTTAGCAATAGCCGACTTTTCATAATGGTTGATAAGATAGTCATAAGAGAGTTTTTCTATAGCAGTTGATTCTCACAGGATACATCTAAGCATATGTTGTTCTTCTCACAAAATCTCAAGTTGTATGTGCATATAATGTGTGGCTGATTCTGAAGGATCAAAAATAGCAAAGGGGAAGGAGACATACATCGGAATGCACAACGAGTACACGTGATGAGCTTTATACTTCTTCCTAACTGAAGTTATCCCGGGAAGTTAAATGTCATAACCGCAGAGAAGATCAGTGTTCTAACTCGTTCTTTTGGTGTATTATTCCACCTACGTGGGGGAAGAGATGTAAGATACAGTTTCTGATGATAAAAGAGGTACAAGGGTGCTTCAGGGTTTTGAGCTTCATAGAATGAGACTGATTGCATCATTTCAACTACTTGGGGGATTTGGTCTCTGGATACTTTTGGTACGCATTACTTCAGCCTTTCAGCTGGAAGAAAGATGTGAAGAACTATTCAAGCGTGAGATGATACTTTGCTAAGCTACCAAAGCTTTATAATGAGGAGGCTATAATTCGACGATTTGGTGGTGCCTAGTGATTAACTCAGCTATGAGATTCTAGTGATTTGTTAACTACTTGCGCTTGGTGAATTGTTGTAACTTAAGTCGTTTTGATTAGTCTGATTGTAATTTGACGTTGTGAGTTAATCCTTACGACTTGACTCATTACAATCGGATCTATTGTAACTTGACTTGTCGCAACTTGACACTTAGTGCAGATTGTGACTTATCCAAGATCTCACTCTAAGTCATAATCGCATATCACATCTTTCGGTTTCTTTCGTTGACTTTAGTAAAATCCCGAGAGAGAATCGATCTCTCGGTTTAAGTCACAAGAGTTGTAAAACTCCGCTTAAGATTATTTCATGGCATCTACAGCTTCAGGAACCTCAAAAGCTTTGGTGGTAAAGGTTTAAGAGATATTGACTACAGACTCCTTCAACGTACTGAACTACTCTCTAAATTTGGTACTCATGTCAACATCTGCTTAAACTAATCAGAGATGTCTCGGGGCTCGAGAATTTAGTGAATTAGTTTATCGGGACAATCAAATTCGATTTTAGGGATACCGAATCTACAACAGACAAACCCAACAAATCTTGGAAACCGTTCACGTCACATTCTATGAGCTGACTGAGCCAATGGCTTCTGCACACTTCAGTGTAGGACCCACGTCTAAACTTTTGTCCTCTGAACCAACCAGTTCAGTTATAGTATCCCACTCCTGCATGTACCTTATGTACCACCTACCGATAAGGATTTGGAGATCTCGGCTAATATAATGGTTGATGAATGTTTCGAGCCGCCAAGTGGTGATACAACGGTACCACCAGCCACTGCAGATCATGATCCAAACGATCAAAATGGTCCATCTTGTTCTACTTCAATGGCTCAAGACGCTCCATCAGCAAGTCATTCATCAACTTCATCATACATACAATCTCCTTCCGTACATCAAGGTACTGCAGTCGACGATTCGTTTGAAGTAAATCCATCTGCTCCACCTGATGTTGCTCCGTTCTAAAACACATTCACTCCTGAATCTTCATCTAAGGCTTCTTCTTCAGGAGATCTTAACACTAGCACATCAGTTTCCTACCCACAACCACATGATCTTCACTATAATGGGAATCCTTCTCAACCAGTGTCGACACGAAGTGATCTGAACACACATGCCTTGTGGTGCTTTTATAATTCCATACTATCCAAAGTCGAGCCTAAAGATTTTAAGATTGTCATATCAGACGAATGTTGGTTTAATGCGATACAAGAAGAAAGATATGAATTCTATCAACTTTAAGTATGGGAACTGGCATCATCTCCAGACTGTGCAAAGATTAAAGCTCTTAGATGGTTCCTTAAAGTGAGATCTGATGAGCATGATGACTTTCTGAATACAAGGCAATGGTTGCTGCTAAGGGTTATCATCAAAAAATTCTCCAGTGGTGGGGTGGAACTTCACTTCGCAAGGACAGTGTTTCAGCTGGCAGTCTTCTTCACTAAGGCACTTCCTGGAGAACGGTTTCGATTTATTCTCCAGCAACTTGGTTTGGAGAGTCTCATGCCAGTATCACTCAAAAGTCTTTAGGAAGAGAATGAGGAGTAATGGATTCGCTTCAAATATCCTTATAGATATTTATTTTAAAACCCAGAAAAGAAAAATACAAAAATATAAAACCTATAAAAACTATAAAAATCAGAAAAACCAGAAAATACCAAAAATATAGTTTGTTTTTAAGGCATGTCTTCTGTCATCGATAACATTTACGGTCCTAGAAATGTCATTAATAATGACACGGGTCTTTAGATGAAGTTCGAACAGAAGTTCAATATGTTTTCAAAACATGCCTTATTATGGCTTACTGTCATTTCAGACTGCAACCTGCGCTTAAATTATGGTTTGCTATTACTTCAGATAGCAACCCGGTTTTCAAAATCCGTGTAAAAACACGTTATCATGTTTTCACTGTGTGCGGATTATCCGAAAGGTTGTACGCTTCAGTGCAACCTTTCTAGTAAAAGAAGAGAAGTCTTCTTTTCCCAAAATCTCTTTCTTCTAAAATTCTTCAAAAGAGATTTTGTGGTGTACAAGGTGGCCATCAGTCTTAAATTTTCTCAAATACGCTACCACTCATTTTAATGGCTATTAAATGTTAAAAATTGAAAACGGGCCATTAATTGAGGGGGAGCGCATTTGCTCAAAATTTCTGCACCTTTAAAAGCTTTGTGCACCAGCCACAGTGAAATTCAAAAAGTGTCTCATAATCAGTAAATGTTTAAAACGTATCACACTTCTCTCCAAAGCTTTTTCAAAAATTATTTAAATCAATTGAGATCACAAAATCTCAAAAGATTTGAAATTTTATGATCGGGGGAGAGAATGTGATTTAAATATGAAAACTGATTTAAAAGTGATATTTTTGGAACTTTAAAGAATGTTTTGGACTCACGAGAACGCTCCCTTATGTGCTAAAATGTTAAAGATTTTGGATTTTAATCAAAGCACATATTAAGGGGGAGCACGTGATTAAATGTGATGTTTTTAAACTTATAAAGATATTTTGGACTTAAAAGATCGCTCCCTTATGTGCTAAATTTTAAAGAGTTTGGTTTTTAATCAAAGCACATAATGAGGGGGAGCAGGTGATTTACAATGATGAATAAATGATCTCTTTTGTAAGCTCACCCGTATGTGCCAAATTTCTTCAAAATTGATTCAATCAATGTACACATATTGAGGGGGAGCAAGTGGCTAAGAGTCTTTCACGGGATTTTACAAAATCAAGTAGAAACCGTGAAATGATTAAGACTCAGAATTTGACTCATGAATTGACGAAAACATGAAAAGTCGTGAATCGAAAAGACTAGTCCTGGCCGGGTAATAATTTCAAGCTGGTTTACCAGTGATGTAAACGTGTCTCGAAGAGGACTGGTCAAAGTAGATAGTACCATTTCGAGAAACTCTTCTTAGATATATACTTTGACGGGTCTAACTTCCTTTTTAAGGAATGTTAACAACTTCAAGTTAGTTATTAGGGCTAGTTATCACCTAAAAGCTGATAATGGATCCCTTTAACTAAGCAACGTAAACGTGTCCCTCGGGTATATGCCTATTAAGAGCCGATCAATTCAAATAAGTGCAACTCACCCCGAAATGTGCAAATTTCTTTCTACCTATAAGCACATGTCAAGGGGGAGCAATTGAAAAATGATAAAACTCTCAAAGTGTTAACAAAATGTGTTTCTTTATCATAAACACTTTGAGAGAATTTTCAA
>LBNU01028539.1:2107-57662 GCA_014162995.1 Artemisia annua
AGAGAGAATGAGATGAGAGTATTGTGTTCAAGCATGGAAATAAGTGTTTTCTATATTGAGTAGTGATAAATGTTTAATTGACATTTTTATATAGTAAAATAATATAAAGTAGATATAGAAGAATATATATATATTTGATATAAAGGTTCGGTTTTGTCGGTTCGTTTTCTGGGTTCCAGATAGGACAAACCCATATCCAAACCGAAAACGAAATTTTTAATTTCGGCTTGGGTTCGAAGTTGTTGACAAATTCGGTTATGGGGTGGGTTGGTTGGGGTGTGTTGGTGTTAGGGTTGTGGTGGGGTATAAGTTGTGTTTGGTTTTTTTCGGTTCGGGTTGTTAGTTACCCGATACCCATGAACACCCTAGGATGTAGACAAAATGGATGTTGTTTGTGCATGGAATAAAAGTGTTGGTAAAGATAGAGCAAAGTGAATTTAGTGAGGTCCGAAGTATCATGGACGTACATCATGTGTGTGAAGTGTTTCGTTTTGTGAAATAGTTGATGTCCGTTTGGAGCAAGATCTGCGTATAAAATTACTTATTCAACTCGCTGTATAGGATAAAGTGTTCATTTTAAAGTAACGAATTTTAAAAAAACAAAACAAAAACAAAAAAAAATAAAAAGAAAAAAAAAAAAAAAGAACAAAAAAACGAGGTCGCTAACTATACTGTAACCAATTAGATCATCATGTCCTATCCGTGCTAAATCTTTTTTTGACCGGCTGAACGAATTGAAGTTAGTGGCATTTTTATTGTGTAAGACAACGCTAGAAATAGTAACTGTTAAAATCTTATTACTATAATGAAGTGGTAATAAAATGCATTTAAAGAAACAATTATAATAATATCTTTATGGTTTTTAAAGTATATGTGACCTTATCAGCACCGGGGGTGTACTAATCAATGAACCCCCGAAACCTACTTTCTTTTCTGACAAAATCAACCAAGCCTAACCGGTCACGACATGTTGTTGATATTGATTGAGTTGGAGGGACTTTCGATTACTTCATCCTTAAAATGCGATCGTGGAATTAAAAGTAGGCTAGTACATAAGCATGCCCAAGAATTGCTTTTTGCAATGTGAATGTAGAATATACATTTTTTATTTTATTTTTTTTTAAATCATTTTGATGGTTATAAGTTTCTGAAGTAAAAAGTCTTGGATCTGCCATTAACTTTTTTGTTGACATGTTATGATTCATAGAGTTGAGACAGATTCTACCTTTTGGAATGATGGTCCTTTTTTAGCTCCAAATGATACAAACAAACGTAGACGAATACTAGCAACACAAAAGTGGCAAACGAAATTTACATGTTTATGCTATCACATGTTACAAATTACAAATGGTATCTATACAAAAACTTCCTAACCAAGTTAACTTAATCCCAAGGCTGTGATTCCGGGCGTTAGGGGTACCTTCCACTCAATGACGATGACTTGATCATTCCGTCAATCACCATTTCTCACAACTCAACAATCCATATTGGCGAAAAGACCCCTTAATGTGTTAAATTACCAACATGTAATCAATCTATATTAACTTAAGTAAGCCTAAGAATTATTTAAGAGGCGATGCACCACTAATTCATAATTTGTAGAGAGTAAAGGAAAATTTTCCAACAATTTCTATTTGTATAGTTTTTTTCTACATTTTCTTACAAGCAAATGTAATAAATAAATAAATAAATAAATAAGTATTTGAAAGATGTTTGCCTAAATATAATATCTTTTGAGTTTTGCCAACCAGAATATACCCACAAATCTAATAAAGAACAATATTATAAATAGCAGCTTTGATTTTTAATATTATAGTGGACAACTAATATACAAATAAAAATGCCATGGACCTCAACTTCAATGATGTTGAAGTGTCAAACATAACAGAATACAATTCTTCTTTGAATTAATAACTCCATCTTATTCTTAAACAAGAATTACTGTATTGGTCTCTGTTTTAACAAGAAGATATAAGTAGAAAATAAAACAGATAAGCGTAACAAGTACAACGATCATCAAATTATCATGACGGTATAAGTTTTTCCGTAAACTATATATATGAGGTAGCCCACATCTTAATTAATAACCTATTCTTAGGATATACTTCATGGTAATTGTACCTAAAGATTTAAAGAAGTGTCTACATAAGAAAAGGTATAACCACATGGTGTTATCACCAACTCATACCATAATGAGTCGCACAATGAGCTTAATGTAAAGGGTCCTACTCATCAAAGTATAATAGCCATAAACATTTGCCAACAAAAAGTTATATTTGGCACATGAGATAGTGTGAGATGACCTAAAATTAAAAGGTCTTGTTTGTAAGTCCCGTCAGGGACAAGTATGAATTGTATATGACGATTTTTTTGTTAAAGTTATAAACAATCAAAAGGCATCGCACAAACAACTTATACATCATTAATTATATAAATTTTACTTGACGAGCTGACCCAAATAATTACATGCTCAAATACTGATCATGGCAAGTTGGCAACATATGATACACCTTCATAGAAAACATTAGTCAACCCAAGTATTCACAAACATGGTATGAAATTTTTTTATCTTTACCTTTTACTGTCCAAAAAAACGTTTCAAGGTATGCATAAGGATATCCTAAACACCATTTTGGCCAGTCCCTTGTGTAAACGACAGTTGACATTTTAAATTTGAATAATTTGTCGTATTAAACTAACAAAGATGTTAATGACGTAATATAAATGGTATGTTTAATACTTAATACTTAAATATGAAATGACAGGAGGTTGGAGGTGTGGGGTGAGGTGGGGTGGCAACCCTCCTTTTTCTTTTCAAACCATCACTACTACCACCACCACCCCCTAATGCTTTACATTTCCTTTGAAACATTCTCTTTCACATTCTTTTCCAACTTTTTTTTTATTATTTCTACAATCTACCAACCTATCATTTCTTAAAATTCTCTCTTTCTGCAACTCATATTCTGCACAATTCTCGTGTTTGATGATCCTATAGTCTTGGAAAGATGGTATAGTTTTCTCATGATCATACGGTTCATGCTCGGTTTTGTAACAAAACTATCATATATAAATGGTAAAGAAAGTTTACCTTTTTTTGGTTTGATGGTTGCAGGGAACTCCAGTGAACATTATCGTTGGATCACATGTTTGGGTAGAGGATCCAGAGCTTGCATGGGTAGACGGGGAGGTGACCGACATCAAAGGCAACAATACTACAATAGTTACCACAAATGGCAAAACTGTAAGTGTTTGTAAAATCTTCATTGGATTCTGCATATTGTACAGTAACTCATGCTATAATATGATTAAAGTAACTATCAACAAAGTTATGCAATTTGATGTACAGTTTTCAAATAAAGATTATACGTATTAGAGGTGCCAAATTCGACCCCATGTATTTATGAATGTGCCGAATATATCAAAAGGGTCAGATGGGTCAAACCCGCTTTCACCAGACTCATCCTGCCGCTTCTTATACAAATGAAGCCCTTTAGATGCTTGTCTACTTGTGACATTATATAAAATATTAAATGTGTTGTAACGTTAAATGGCTTATACGAATTTAACCTTAATACTCTATGCCTCTATGTAGTTTTTTCTAATTTCAGAAATGAACAGAACATCTATAATTGTGCAAACAATGAGTATAAATACGGAGAGCATGTGTTATATATTTCAGATAAAAGCAAATATCTCAGCTATATATCCAAAAGACACGGAAGCACCACCAGCTGGAGTTGATGACATGACTAAATTAGCTTACCTTCATGAGCCGGGTGTGCTCTACAACCTTGCTGCTCGGTTTTCCCTCAATGAAATATACGTAAGCTAAATTTACCAAAAATCTGTACACTGACAAAACCACAATGATGAAAACTGATACATATGTTAATTATGATATGAACAGACATACACAGGGAACATTCTAATAGCAGTAAACCCTTTCCGAAGGTTACCACATTTGTATGATATTCACATGATGCAGCAGTATAAAGGGGCCACTTTCGGAGAGTTAAGCCCCCATCTTTTTGCCATTGCGGACGAATGCTACAGGTATTATGATGCACTACTAGAGATGAAAACTTCGACCCATTTGCTTATTCATGGTTCAATTTGAGTTATTTTATCTCTGATGGGTATAACGAAAATGTAGTTTAGAAGGAAGTGGGTCAAACGGGTCATATGTGGCCAATGTGTATTTTTAATGCATGCAACCTTCCAAATCGTTTTAAGCGAAACGATATGTTCATTCTGTAGTAACAGGCAATGTAAACATATCTAACACCCAAATCGTTTATTCAAAACTTGTATGAGAACATATGATTGGAAAGACCAAGAATCAAACCTGGTACGAGTTTTTCACTATTTTCTTGTACCAGGGCCATGATCAACGAGCACGGAAGCCAGTCAATTTTGGTGAGTGGAGAGAGTGGAGCAGGTAAAACTGAGACAACAAAAATGTTGATGAGATATCTTGCTTTCATGGGAGGCAGATCAGGTACAGAAGGAAGAACCGTTGAACAACAAGTTCTTGAGGTGAGTTATCAATAAATAATGATTTACTATTTATTTTCGTGCAAAATAATCAATTAAGAACCTAATGACATTACTTATCAGTCAAATCCAGTTCTTGAAGCCTTTGGAAATGCAAAAACCGTGAAGAACAACAATTCCAGGTAAAAAGTCAACATAATATCTTCAAATATATATACTTGTGAATTAATTTACAGGAAAGTTCACATGAATGAGTGTTTGTACCAGTCGTTTTGGTAAATTTGTAGAGATCCAATTCGATAGGCAAGGAAAGATATCAGGAGCTGCAGTCAGAACATACCTTCTAGAAAGATCACGTGTTTGTCAAGTCAATGACCCGGAGAGGAATTATCATTGTTTTTACATGCTCTGTGCAGCACCACCCGAGGTGACTAAAATTATAGCTGATGTTTTAACATGTACGGTTTATGTAGCTAAGGATATTAATGATAAATTTTCAGGATGCCAAGAGGTTTAAAGTAGGAGACCCGAGAACGTTTCACTATTTGAATCAAACTAATTGCTATGAAGTAGCAAACATCGATGATGGAAGAGAGTATTTGGAAACACGAAATGCTATGGATATTGTGGGAATCAACCAGGATGAGCAGGTAAAAAGCATACACGAGTAAGGTGGAAATTTCAACTAATATATATATGTACACAGGTCAAACGGTTCAAATGCAAAAAATTAGCAAAAAATGAAATAACATCTTATATTTTTATTTTTATTTTTGTTAAAAATACACTTTTGCAGTCATATACATTAAATCATACAAAACACAAAAGATAGACAAAGAAAGTGTTAATGTGCAGTGCAACATGACCCGGACCAATTTAGACCCACAAAAAATTGACCGTTTTGACCCAACCCTATTGAACAGTAACCCAATCCACCTGATCCGCCCATTTTACCACATATCAAGTTTTAAAAAGAGGAACTCTTTTATTTACTCTTGTAGGATGCAATATTTCGTGTTGTAGCTGCCATTCTTCATCTTGGAAATATAGACTTCATCAAGGGAAAGGAATTTGATTCTTCTAAAGTAAAAGATGAAAAGTCACTATTCCATCTTCGTACAGCAGCAGAGCTACTCATGTATGATCTAATTAAACTCAAACTGTCATAATGCAGTTTTATATTTCTTCATAAAATCTCATTTATAAACATATGCTTACTGTCAGGTGCGATGAAAAAGCACTTGAACAATCATTATGTGAGCGTGTTATTGTAACTCCTGATGGAAATATTACGAAACCACTAGATCCAGCAGCTGCTGCCTTGAGTCGCGATGCTCTGGCAAAAACAGTTTATTCCAGACTTTTTGATTGGTAAGAAGATCAAAACTTAAAATGATCCATTATATATGTTTGCTAGAGGTGGGAAATGATGGTCAGGTGGTCGGATAATGGGTCAAAATGTAATTTTGGTATAGGCTACATTGACCTTTTAACACTTTTTGCCCAACTCTCATAAACTTTAGTGTGCAAAATATGCTTCATATATTTAGATTCTTCTAGCCATAATCTAACATATTGAAGAAAAATATTTAGTAGGTTAATCGGATAAGTATACCCTTCTTCTGACACTCGCATGTTTTACACCTTAGACAAAAAGCATAATCTGGTTTGACTAATTTCATAAGTAAATGGGTCGGAATTGCAACCTCTAATGTTTGCTAGGCAAATACAGAAACGGGCTATATCGTTTAGAATATAACATAAATTATATCCTTTCACATAATACTCTAACTTTCATACTGAATTTAAAACTATGGCAGGATCGTTGACAAGATAAACAATTCAATAGGTCAGGATCCTACTGCAAAAAGCATCATTGGGGTTCTTGATATTTACGGATTTGAAAGCTTCAAAGTTAACAGGTACACAATGGTACTTTTAGTGACTTGTTATTACTAACCAATTGTGACTTCAGATATGCAATCTTAAAAAAATTTCCTTCGTATGATAGTTTTGAGCAGCTATGCATTAACTTAACAAATGAGAAGCTGCAACAACATTTTAATCAGGTAATGATCCAAACTGCATGTAGTTTAAACCTTTTTTTCATTTTGTGTGAATATGACTAAATTGGAAAAGCATATTTACAGCATGTATTCAAGATGGAGCAAGAAGAATACACGAAGGAAGAAATCAACTGGAGCTACGTCGAATTTGTAGACAATCAAGATGTTTTAGATCTAATTGAAAAGGTAAGGACTTCATAATTACCAGACTAAAAGGCTAACACAATAGTATCCTGGAAAATAACTTGCTAAATTTGATTAATGCAGAAACCTGGGGGTATCATTGCACTTCTTGATGAAGCATGGTATGTAATTGTCCTATTTGTAATTTCATAATCATCTCATCCAAAGAGTCCCTGAAAAAAATATTATTTGTTCATTAATATGAAAATTTATATACTTAATTTGCAGTATGTTTCCCAAGTCCACACACGAGACATTTGCTCAAAAGATGTACCAGACATATACCTCACACAAACGATTTAGTAAGCCAAAACTTTCTAGAACAAACTTCACAATCAACCATTATGCAGGAGATGTAAGTAGAATACGATTTCCTGTTCATTAGTTATCTTACACACCAGATTTTCAGTTTTCTAACTTACAATATTTTCATAAATAGGTTACCTACCAAGCTGATCACTTCCTGGACAAGAACAAGGATTATGTTGTAGCAGAATTTCAGGCTCTGTTAAACGACTCAAAGTGCAATTTCGTAGCAAATCTTTTTCCGCCATTAGAGGATTCTTCTAAACAATCCAAGTTCTCTTCCATTGGAACTCGGTTTAAGGTTGGTCAAATTCCTGCAAAAAAGGGGAAGTTATAATTAGTTATTAGATTGCTAAGACCCTTAACTTTCATCATTTTGTTGGGCTCAAAAATTGCAGCAACAACTACAATCTTTGATGGAAACCCTGAGCACAACCGAGCCACATTACATCAGATGTGTAAAGCCTAATACAGTTTTGAAGCCAGGAATATTTGAAAATGACAACGTTTTGAACCAATTAAGATGTGGAGTAAGTTATCATTCTCCAACTTGATTTAGAAAACTGATATAATGATTTATATGAATTTCTTGAAAAAAAACGTGGTTGTTATTGTAATAGGGTGTGCTAGAAGCAATTAGGATAAGCTGTGCTGGTTATCCAACAAAAAGATCTTTTGATGATTTCTTGGAGCGATTTGGAATGTTGTCTCCAGATGTTTTAAATGGGTATATATGCTTTTAGTCAAATATCCGCAATACATTTAAATTAACATACTTCACAGAATGCTTGACCTTGAAATAAAAGATTAATAATAACTAATATGCAGGTCTGATGAGAAGTCAGCATGTGCAGCAATTTGTGATAGATTTGGATTAAAGGGGTATCAGGTAGTAAATATGAATTTATCTATTATTACTGTAATACTATCATATGATATAAACATGTAACAAGAATTAAAGAATTCATGCTAATGTATGTATATTTCAGATAGGGAAAACCAAGATTTTTCTTAGGGCTGGACAGATGGCTGAATTAGATGCAAGGAGAGCTGAAGTTCTGGCAACAGCAGCAAGAAGAATTCAAAGACAGATCAGAACATATCTCACACGTAAAGAGTTTATTATCCTTAAAAAGGCCACAATCAATATGCAAAAGAACTGGAGAGGTAACATTATTTTATGCCAAATTTATAATTAGTTCAGTATTTCTCAACCAAAAGTATGAAATGACAATTTTACCATCAAACAGGAAGACTTGCACGTATATTTTATGAATATATAAGGAAAGAAGCTGCATCTATACGCATACAAAAGCATATTCGTGGAGGTTCAGCAAGAACATCATACAAGCTTTTACAAAAATCTGCATTAGTAATACAAACTGGGCTTAGAGCAATGGCAGCAAGAGATGAGTTCAGGCGCAGAAGAAGGAACAAAGCTGCAACCATAGTTCAGGTACTGTAATCTATCTTGTTTCCAAAATAAAATAAAATAAAAATAGGGGTATTAATTTACTAACAATTCTTGTTCTGCAGACTGAATGGAGGAGATTCCATGCTCGTTCTGTCTACAAGAATAAACAGAAAGCAACTCTTACACTTCAATGTTTGTGGAGATCAAAGGTAGCAAGGAAAGAACTACGGATGCTAAAGATGGTGAGTGCATCTTTTTTTCTAGAAACAGAAGTATCATCTACTCATAATCGACTTAAAAAATTAATTTCCTTTATTGCAGGCTGCAAGAGATGCCGGGGCCCTTAGAGAAGCTAAGGACAAGCTGGAGAAGCGTGTTGAAGAGCTAACATGGAGATTAGACTTTGAAAAGCATCAAAGGGTACAATGTTTTATATGCTCGAATAGCAAATGCAAATTGTAATTAAAAAAAAATGTGAGTTTTTTAATGTGTTTGTTACTTGTAGGTTGATCTTGAAGAAGCAAAAGGACAAGAAATCACAAAGTTGCAAAATGCTTTGCAAGAAATGCAAGGAAAACTGGATGAAGCACACCAGCAAATCCTTCATGAAAAAGAAGCGGCAAAAATAGCTATTGAAACAGCCCCTCCAGTTATTAAAGAAGTGCCAATTGTAGACAATACTAAAGTGGAAGAGTTAACAGATCATAATCATAAACTGGAGGTATTTCCAGGAATTTGAAATTTACATCCATTCATTCCAATTATTTTGAGTATTATACATAAATAGCCCCTCGTAGATACTATTCAAATAACTGGTCCTGATTGAACTGTTTACAAAAATGGGTCCAAAAGTGAAAGGAAACAGTGAACTTAGGGATCTCCTATTCAAATATTATTGAGAAGCGACAACTTCGAGAATTTAAACCAAACTAAAGGGGTGCTTATTGTAGTTTACTCTTTTAGTTAGTTAAAGTCAACCGTATACTATCCATTTATGCGCAGGATGAAATTGTGGAGCTGAAGAAGAGGTTTGAGGAATTTGAGCAGAAGTACAATGAAGTTGAAAATGAGAGCAAGGAAAGACTTAAAGAGTTGGAGGAATCACAAGTTAAAATCTCGGGACTTCAGGAGACCATCGAAAGGTTAGATGCAAACTTGTCCAACCTGGAATCAGAAAATCAGGTATTGCGCCAGGAAGCATTGGTTGCGTCAACTAATGAGGACCTCGCTGAAGAAGCTGAACAGTAAGACTACATAAAATATACTATTACTTTTTTGATAATATTTTTATAGATAATTAAAAAACTAATGCTTCAAATTTGTTTCAGACTCAGAAACAAGATCAAAGAATTAGAGTCGGAGAATGAAATACTACGCAACCGAAAAGTGGTAGTGGAGCAGATAATTGTAACCACCCCAGAAAAGCAATCCCCACAGCTGCAGGTACAGTTGACCAATTTGGCCACGTAGTAATTCCTTACAGGCGGAAGGTGGACCTAATATTAAATCTTATATGACATTGCAGAGGTTGGAAAATGGTGATGAAACGAAGGATAACTTTGAAACGCCAGAGAGATTGGATAATGGTCATAAAACAAAGGATAACTTTGAAACGCCACAGAGTTTGGACAATGGTCATAAAACGAAGGATGACTTTGAGACACCACATGTGCAACAAGAAAAGACGAAGGCAAAATACTAATATTACAAAATAAAATATTAAATTCTTAAAAGACAATTATTAGCATTAATGTAACAATACACTGATTAATAAATTGTTTTTTCAGGAGTTGGACAACACCGTGTCATCTCTAACAAAACAAAAATCGCTAACAGACAGACAGCAGGTATGAGTTTGAAACTCATTAAATAGAACTCTGACTCATTCACTGTTCTTTTATAAACTAGTTTAACTATTTTTTACCACACTCAGGAAAACCATGATGTTTTGATCAAGTGTCTGTTGGAAGATAAGCGATTTGACAAAACCAGACCAGTTTCCGCATGTATTGTGTACAAAACGTTAGTTCAGTGGAGGTCTTTTGAAGCTGAGAAGACACATATCTTTGATAGGATTATTCATGCAATTCGAGCTTCTATTGAGGTAATATTCAGTTTAATGTAAAGAAGANTTAGTTTTTTAATGCGTTTGTTACTTGTAGGTTGATCTTGAAGAAGCTAAAGGACAAGAAATCACGAAGTTGCAAAATGCTTTGCAAGAAATGCAAGGAAAACTGGATGAAGCACACCAGCAAATACTTCATGAAAAAGAAGCGGCAAAAATAGCTATTGAAACAGCCCCTCCAGTTATTAAAGAAGTACCAGTTGTAGACAATACTAAAGTGGAAGAGTTAACAGATCATAATCATAAACTGGAGGTATTTTCAGGAACTTGAAGTTTACATCCATTCATTCCAATTATTTTGAGTAATATAAATAGTATTGAGGAGGGACAACTTCCAGAATTGAAACCAAACTAAAGGGGTGCTTATTGTAGTTTACTCTTCTAGTTAGTTAAAGTCGACCTTATACTATCCGCTTATGTGCAGGATGAAATTGTGGAGCTGAAGAAGAGATTTGAGGAATTTGAGCAGAAGTACAATGAAGTTGAAAATGAGAGCAAAGAAAGACTTAAAGAGTTGGAGGAATCACAAGTTAAAATCTCGGGACTTCAGGAGACCATTGAAAGGTTAGATGCAAACTTGTCCAACCTGGAATCAGAAAATCAGGTATTGCGCCAGGAAGCATTGGTTGCGTCAACTAATGAGGACCTCACTGAAGAAGCTGAACAGTAAGACTACATAAATTATACAACTGCTTTTTTGATAATATATTTGTAATAATTAAAAAACTAATGCTTCAAATTTGTTTCAGACTCAGAAACAAGATCAAAGAATTAGAGTCGGAGAATGAAATACTCCGCAACCGAAAAGTGGTAGTGGAGCAGATAATTGTAACCACCCCAGAAAAGCAATCCCCACAACTACAGGTACAGTTCAGTTGACCAATTTGGCCACGTGGCAATTCCTTACAGGCGGAAGGTGGACCTAATATTGAATCTTATATGAAATTGCAGATGTTGGAAAATGGTGATGAAACGAAGGATAACTCTGAAACGCCACAGAGATTGGATAATGGTCATAAAACAAAGGATGACTTTGAAACGCCACAGAGTTTGGACAATGGTCATAAAACGAAGGATGACTTTGAGACACCACATGTGCCTCAAGNATTGCAGATGTTGGAAAATGGTGATGAAACGAAGGATAACTCTGAAACGCCACAGAGATTGGATAATGGTCATAAAACAAAGGATGACTTTGAAACGCCACAGAGTTTGGACAATGGTCATAAAACGAAGGATGACTTTGAGACACCACATGTGCCTCAAGAAAAGACGAAGGCAAAATACTAATATTACAAAATAAAATATTAAATTCTTAAAAGAAAATTATTAGCATTAATGTAACAATACACTGATTAACAAATTGTTTTTTCAGGAGTTGGACAACACCGTGTCATCTCTAACAAAACAAAAATCGCTAACAGATAGACAGCAGGTATGAGTTTGAAACTCATTAAATAGAACTCTGACTCTTTCACTGTTCTTTTATAAACTAGTTTAACTGTTTTTACCACACTCAGGAAAACCATGATGTTTTGATCAAGTGTCTGCTGGAAGATAAGCGATTTGACAAAACCAGACCTGTTTCCGCATGTATTGTGTACAAAACGTTAGTTCAGTGGAGGTCTTTTGAAGCTGAGAAGACACATATCTTTGATAGGATTATTCACGCAATTCGAGCTTCTATTGAGGTAATATTCAGTTTAATGTAAAAAAGACGTGTTTGTGGGAACATTTTATTTTAAATACAAGCTAATTGTGTGATTCGTATCATGAAGACTCAAGAAAACATCAAAGATTTAGCGTATTGGCTAACAACAACTTCAACACTTCTGTTCCTACTACAAAGTACAATCAAAGCAAGTGGTTCACCCTATAAGTCTCCACATCGTAACCGTACCTCACCAAGCACATTGTTTGGTCGAATGACACAAGTAAGCTCTTCTTAACGTGTTTCATGTGTTGCAAACATTTCAGTTACTATTCTCAAATTCTTAACTACCAATTAGCAGGGTCTTCGTACATCTCCTATGAGCATGGGTATCTCTAGTGGTTATAGTGGAATGGAAGGGAAGCCAAACGCACAATCAAAAATAGAGGCCAAGTATCCCGCTCTTCTATTCAAGCAACATCTAACAGCCTGTGTGGAAAAATTATATGGAATGATCCGTGATAGCTTGAAGAAAGAAATAAGCCCGTTTCTAAATTCGTGTATACAGGTAAAAAAAAATTGAACAAAAGAAAAGATAATTTTATCCGCTAAAGATTCTCCATTAGAGGCGCATATTATTATATTAACCTTCGAATACACTAACAGGCACCAAGATCTACAAGGGTCAGACCAACAAGAGGGGTATCAAGAAATATTCTTTCAAATATTGTGGCAAAACAACAGGCATCAATGATACACTGGCAGAGTATCGTTAATAGCTTGGACAACACTTTGGGAATATTGTCTGAAAATTATGTAAGTAGAAAATAAAATCCATCCAATTAGCAGGTAATTTAGCATTGGGAATTGAATTCTAATCGCGTTATCTTTAGGTCCCTTCAATAATCACAAGGAAAATTTTCAGTCAGGTATTCTCGTTCATAGATGTGCAGTTCTTCAATAGGTAATGTACCTTTACAGAATACTTTGTAACACGTTTTACTAATGCTACTTAGGTTTCAAATACTGAATAATTTGTGACTTTGCAGCTTGTTACTTCGCCGTGAATGCTGCTCGTTTAGTAATGGAGAATATGTTAAGTCTGGTTTGCATGAACTAGAACAATGGTGCAATAAAGCAACGGATCAGGTAACTATTATTCCTCCAAACCTTCTCTACAGCCTAAAAACGACTATATCTAAGACTCAGGACAACAATTCACTGCATTTTATCTAATGTAATCATGCAGTGTGCTGGATCATCATGGGATGAGTTAAAACACATAAGACAAGCTGTTGGTTTACTGGTACGATGTTCTGCACAACTGCACTCGTACATTAAATTTCATAACCCTAGTACACATTAAAGAAAGATAAAGTATAACAAAAATCTCATGCAGGTATCACACCAAAAGACACAAAAGTCATTGGAGGAGCTCACAAATGAACTCTGCCCGGTAATTTTCTCATATGCACATCTACTCTCATATATAATAGCCAAAGCTAATCTTTGCTATATTTCTAAATTTCCTTTTGACACAGATTTTAAGTATTCCACAAATATATCGTATCGGAACTATGTTTTGGGATGACAAATACGGAGCCCAAGGATTATCCCAAGAGGTACGAAATCTATCAATTTCATTATGGGATACTTATTTAGATGACCCTAATTACCTACATTCTAAATGATAAATGTTCTTTTTTAGGTAATTGGCAAAATGAGATCGCTAATGGCAGAAGATTCAGTCAGTATGCCCAACAATTCTTTCTTACTCGATGTCGATTCCAGGTAACTATCCTAAGTCCTAACAAAACATATAACTATAATCAACACTGAAAAAGTTAAACACGCTACTAATTAACCATTTTTTTGACATAATTCAGCATACCGTTCTCTTTGGAAGAAATATCCCAATCTTTCCTAGAAGTCGACTTAACTGATATCGATCCACCACCACTCCTACGTCAAAGATCCGACTTCCACTTCCTGCTGCAGCAAATAGATTGAGAAACTCTTTATTTATACACAAAGTAAACAGAAAAAGAAAAAAAGCAGATGTCCGTTTGTAAGTAACTGATTGCAGATCCCATTTTGTATCCGAGGGAGCCATAGTTTGATACCATGAGTGCTAAGAATGTGATTTTTTTTATTTTTTTTTCATTCTTTTTTTTCCATTAAATTTTCAGGTGAGGAGTTTACATTTTTTTGATTTTTTAATTGTTACAGAGTGGTATTGTTAGTGTGATTTTGGAAGTGATTATTGTAGAAAAGCCGAAACTGGTATTTTTTAAGATCAGTGAGATATATGTGTAAGCATTGTTTGTTACTTGAATATAAGTGAGAGATTTTGTTCTTGTATATGATATTGTCTCTGTATCGGTTTCTCTAAACTATTATGTTACGATTTTGATGTATTCAAATATATTGCAGGTCTTAGAATCAAATTCAAATTCTGAGTTCTGCGTACAGTAGCAAAAAAATGTAACGTATTTTCACCTTTTTGCGATTAATATAAAATACTTTGTCCTTTTTACCGTATGCAGCATATTTACATTTTGAAGCAACTGTAATCTTACCATGTTACGTCAACTGGTATAATAAATTGAAAGTATGTTGCATTTTAAACGCAATTATATTACATACAACTGCATCAAAATCTTAAGTATGATACATATCGTTGGATTTAAGGGGTGTGTGAGAACTCAGAAGTAATAATCCAATTTCGCCCCTATATGAATCGGGTATCACAAAATCCACAACCAGATAATTCGGGAAGACACTCAAGTTTTGAGGCATAAAAGGGAGAGCACAAACTTATAGATTGTTTTGAGTTAACCAAATATGTTATATCGGCAGTTTTCCGGCTTATATTTCATAAGCCCCAGTTTTCCGGCTTATTTTGAGACTTTTGGGCTTATCTAACTTTATCATATCATAAAAAACTTACATAAGCCCACAAGTCTCAAAATAAGCCGGAAAATTGCGGCTTATGAAATATAAGCCAAAAGACAAATAAGCTCATAAGCCCACATAAAGTTTAAACAAAAACCCCCCGAGTTAACCAAATATGTTATATCGGCAAAAACCAGTAGAATTCAGTTATTGGCAGTGTTTGTCGGGTAATTACCAATGCGAGAATATTCCACGGCACCCTCTACTAGGAGCGGGACCTACACAATGCCCCTAGACCTAGTCGGGGGCACGGTCTCTTTTACTCCTTGAGTGACCCCGCTATTTGTCGAGAAGGTTAACTAAAATCACCAACACAATACAATTGAAATAACCGATTATACTAAAATCGGCAACATATAGAGCATAACAAACAAGTTATATATATATGCAAGAAGAACAACAAAAGTATGTTACATTTTGGTGCAATTGAACTAATCAGTTATAGTATATTTATTCAGCAGTAACTATTGTTTCTATTATCATATCAAAACTAACTATTTCAGAAAGACAATAATAAAGCAAATACAGAGCATATAAGAATTAGTAGTACAAAATTTAAATTACGGGTTCTATAGAAAATTTTTAGTAATTACTACCTGTTGACATTGCATTCAACCCTATGAATTTATATTTTTCTTCATTTCTTCAAAGTCGGGGTAAATTTGTAAATTAGTAAAAACTAGAAAGAAAATGTGTTTGGTATAAAATTTGTGGATGGGAATAACGGATATGTTTGTTTCAAAACAACCAGGTGGGCGGAGGGCTGGTTAGGTGCACCGTGCACGGACGGACGTGGGTCCCACAACCGGTATGTTCGGTAAAATTAGCATGTAAGCTCAAACCGTAAATTATTAACCGTAAAGCTATTAGCATTAAGACAAGGTGTATCATTTTTCAGATAAAAGTGTTTGGTAAGTTAGCTGTTAAATGTAATTATAAGATGTAAAATGATATAAAAATACATATCTATAATTATAAATAAATGTTTGGAAGGTATATAAGTAATTTAAAGTTTTAACAGTTCTAAAATTTTAAAAAGCTTCGTTTCATTTTAGAGCTATGTGTTTGACATAAAAGCTTGAAGTTAATGCATAATTTTATTGCAGATGAAATTATTTTTTTAACAAAAAGATAACAATTCTCCCAAAAAGCAACAAACACCCGGCCCAATTACAACAAACAAAAAAACAGCCCAAAACCCTCCCCCAAACTCATTTCATCTCACTCCCACCACCACAGCCGTCACACAACCACCACCGCAACCAACCACCGTCACAATGACAATCCACTCCGCCATAATCCAAAAACTCCTCACAACAAACGCCCACCTAGGCCGCAAAGCCTCCCAAAACCACTTCAAAATCTTCACATACGGCTCCCGCAACGGCGCCACAATAATCGACTCAGACAAAACCCTAGTCTGCATCCGCAGCGCGTGCGGCTTCATCGCCAACTTAGCGCGTCTCGACGCGCGCTTTCTCTTCGTAAACACGAATCCGTTAGTTGATGAGATAGTTGAACAGATGATTAAAGCTACGAATTGTAGGAATGATAATTCGTGGCGGTTGGGAGGCTTTTTGACTAATAATTTTAGTCCGAAGAATTTTAAGTCTAGGAATAAGAGGTTTAATTTGACTTCGGTTAATCGACCTGACTGCGTTGTGATTTTTGATACTGAGAGGAAGAGTAGCGTTGTTTTGGAAGCGTCGAAGTTGCAGATACCGATTGTCGGGTTAGTGGATTGCGTTTCGGAGTAGATTGTATGTTTATTGCGTTTGCGGTTAGTTAGTTAGAAAGTAGTGTTTGGCAAGTTACTTGAAAAATGTGATTAGAGAGTACGTATGTGAAAAGTAGTGTTGTGTTAGAAGCGTATAAGTTGTAGATACCGACTGTCGGGTTAGTGGATAGTGTTTTGATTGCGTAAATGTTATTTGTCTCGATGTTACCATTTTGTAATTGTTCTTAGCGCGTGGTACATTTGTTATGATAAAGTGTTTGGTAACATAGCTGTATAGTCATAATTAGTAAGTGGAAACGTTAGTTGCTTGTAAATGCTGCTAGAAGTAGCGTTTTGATTTGGAGCGTTTAGAAAAAGTAGGAATGCTAGTTGCTAGTTGCTTCAAAACGGTCCTAAACGCTTGCTACCGGACATATCCTTAGTGTTTGGGTGATAGGATTAGCTTTGGTTAAGAGAGTGTTTGGGATTGTGTTTTGGAGTTGATTATATATTTATTGTGTTGCGGTTAGTTGGAAAGTAGTGTTTGGCAAGTTATTTGAGGAATGTGATTAGAGTACGTATGTGAAAAGTATTGTTGTATTAGAAGGGTATAAGTTGCAGATACGGACTGTCGGTCGGGTTAGTGTTGGTTGAATGTTACTTGTATCACTGTTACAGTTTTGTAATTGTGTTTTAATGTGATTTTTTTGGTATTTGAGGCTTTCATTTCGTGTGGTACATTTGGGATTTAGTGTTTTGGATTGTGTTTGGAGTAGATTATGTATTTGTTGTGTTGCGTTTAGTTAGAAAATAGTGTTTGGCAAGTTGTTTGAGTGGTTTATTAGATAGGAAATGAAATGAAATGAAATATAGTTTTAGTTTTGAAAAACTAAGTTGTGACATTTAAAACCAGTTAGCGTTTAAATTGAAAGCTCGTTTGGTTTAGTGTTTTGTTTTTTCTAAAAACGCTACTTTTTAAACAACCCCGAAGTGGCTATGCTAGCCTCTTGATAAGTGAAGGCTTTACCGTGTTTCAATATTGTGGTGGTGGGGTCAAACCCTGTGGATTTATTCGGCCAGAAGGTTGGAAACCATGGTTAAAAAAAATATGCTACTTTTCAAACGCTACTTGAAGAAGCATTTAGAGCGTTAGCATTTAGCTTTTACGTTATTTTACACTTTTAAGATTCCTGATACAACTACATTACCAAACACTTTATAATACAAACAACTTCTGCTCACATATAATGCTAAATGCGTGTTTATTTTTTAATGCCTCTTTGAGTAGCATTTATTAATACTAGGGTTTAAAAAAATTCGAAACGCTACACGCTCTTTTCCAAACTAGCCTTATACTTCAAACGCTAAATGATAAACAGCTGCTCGCCAAACATACCTTAGTTATTATGACAAATGCTGTTTGAAATGATGATGTAGCTTTGCTACGTGTAATTTGTTTCTGAAAACGCAGTCCTGAACACAAGTGTTTTGAGTTATATTTTTTGTGTGTGTGTGTGTTTCAGTATTTATACTTCTATAATTGGTGTGCTAGTTTGGTAATTTAGAGTGCTGTAAATTGCTGACGTGGTATTTCTAAGTGCTAATCTATGCTGATGTGTCAATTTTTACTCAGGGCTGTTAGGGATTGCTTATATTTTATGCTTATATGCTTATGATAACTAGTAGTTCTGTGTTATCCAAAATTCCAAATTGCTTATGCTTATTTACGTATTTTTAGGTAATATAAGTTCAAATTAGTATGATTAAAAGTTTCAAAACAAATTTTGTTTAGACTATTTTGTAGTTTTTGCAAAATAAGAAAATCCACACACTATTTTTGCAAGTGCTTATTGTTAAGCTGCTGCTAAGTACTTATTTATAAGCATGAGCATAAGGTGAAAATAAGCAATCCGAGATACACCTTAGGCGGCTATACAAGATATTGCCAAATTAGCCATGAAACTGTAAGTACACAAAAAAATGAAAGTGTTTTTTCTCTGACATGGCGGTTTTTGCCATCTGACCATGTCATAGGTAATTTTGGTCTCTAAATAACAAGCTAACACTAAAGGAAAGTTAACTACTAATTTAACACCAAAGTACGATCACTAAATCATAATATTGAGATAAGTAGGTTGATGTTTAATTACATTTGACTTGTTTAATCTAGCTAAGTGTTTAAATATTGGGCACAGGTTCAAATAGTTTATGTTGTTGATAGTTAATTGTTGATGCAAGGTTGGTGGATCCGAGTATGCCGTTGGAAATATATAAAAGAATTACGTATCCTATCCCCGCTAATGATTCGGTGGAGTTTGTGTATTTGTTTTGTAATTTGATTACAAAGACAATACAGTATGAGCAGAAGAAGCTTGGTATAACTGAAGGGTGGGTGGTTAATGAAGAGGCGAAATTAGAGTAAGATGATGATATATTAATTTAGAATGTTAGATGTTATGCATTAATTATATTTAAGTTTAGTCTGATATAAATAATGATTATGGATTGCAGAGAGTCTGCTCGACCGAGGTTTCTTGAAACGTATAAGGTAGATGGTACTAATGATGAATTGAAGGTTGTACAGTATGAAGATTTGATCCCTGTTTCTGATGGTAATTGTTTAATGTAGTGGATATGAGCTTATTAATTCATTTTATATTTTTAAAGCTGCGGTTTTCTTATAATGTTGATATTTTATGTTCAATTTTAAAGATGTGTGGTATTTTCTGGATGCAGATTACTCAAGAACAAAGGAGATTTTGGACAAGCTTGTTGTCGTTAAGATAAATGATGAAGAAGGGACAAATATGGGTTTTGATGGACCAAAGTAAGAATTTTAGTATGACCTGTTCATATATTTCTGTCGCTCCTATAAATTTTTGTTTTGTTTTTCACGAGCCTATTTTAAGATACTACTATTGCATATCAATGTATATATATATTTTAATTTCCCATATTTCATGCAGGTCTGCCATTGAGATTTCGAATGGATTCTCATCTCTAGACTTGCTCGCCAACTATATTGAGGTTAATTTCTTGAATTATTACAGCCTACCAATTTGAAGATTTATATTTGATTTATGTTCCCATTCAAAAAGTTATATCTATAATCATTTGTAGTCTCTGAATACAAGATACGGATGCGATGTTTCTCTGCTTTTGATGAATGATGTCAGTACGCATGATGAGACCTTGAAGGTAACTAAATTTCTTGAATTTGTTTCCATTAATATTTGTCTCTACCCATTTAATAAATTGTGAATTTTGTTATATAGATTTTGGAGAAACAATCGAACAAAAGCGTAACTTGTGTAGTCAAGGTATTTATTATTATTATTATTATTATTATTTTTGTCAACTTAACCTTTTACCGCAGCCATTTTTGCTATTATATTATCTTGTTTCTTCACATGCATTATAGGACCCGCTTCTAGAGGATGACTGGAATGAGGATGAGGATGACTGGAATGTGGCTATGCTTTCTTTAAGGGAGAGTGGCAAACTTGATGATTTGTTATTACAGGTAAAGCCTGTTCAAATCTTTTTATATATATTAGCTTCTTTTTTCTTTTCTGATTTGTAAGGACTGACAGGTAACTTTGATTTCCTTTTAGGGTAAAGAGTATATATTGTTCCTGAACTCAGATAATTTTACTGAAGTTGTGGACCCAAGTATCCTTTTAATAACTATTGCTTAAACCTAGATGAGTTACCCGTTGAGTAAGCTGTAAATCAACTTTTAGATTATGGGATCCTTATGTTATGTGCCAGATATTCTAAATCATCTGATCAAGAATAAGATCAAGTATTGCATGGAGTTAGAAGAAAAGTCTTCGACCCCTGCTACATTGAATACGTGAGTGTTGCATTTATCTAATGCGTGTTTATCAAATACACCTTATATATAAAGATTTAAATAAACATGATTTATCTCAACTCTTACAGGTGGGTGAACATTAATTCTGTTGTAAATAATCCAAAAACAAAGGTCTCTCTCTACACTTACATGTTTATGTTTTATGTTATTGTTATGTTTTATGTTACATAAATAGTTTCCAAATAACAAACTGACTCATTACAATTTCATGCTCTTTATTCTCCAGTTATTTGGCCGCCCCATTGCTGTAACTGTTCCTGTATCACGTAATGTTCTACTGGAGGAAACATCAGATCTACTTATTCTTAAGGTTATCATCGTGACATTATTTGTAAAAGTCGGGAGGGAGGAAATTTTGAACCAATGACTTAGAACGGTTTGATTCAGGTTATGTTATATATCTGATGGGTAAATTGACAGAATAAAGAAAGGCTAAAAAGGGAACATGTCAGATGGGTTGAGCAGGCAAGGCAAAATGGGAAAACTTGTTAAAAGTGGCGCAAAGTGTAGTTATAATGCATAGTGCTTTCTAAATCTGTGTATTAAAAAGCTATTTTTATTGTTGGAATTATATGAAATTGTGTAATGGTATCTTACACCCTAGTAAATTATGGAAAGTATTGAACCTGCCCTTACCTGTTTTGGCCTATATCAACAACCTGCCCGACCTGCCTATTTTTCACCTCTGTTCATCATTATAATTACCGCTTTGAATGATCTGCTCTTGTAAAATCTTTCTGCAGTCTGATCTGTACACCTGTGACCAAGGCATTCTTGTACGCAATGAGGCTAGAATAAACCCTGCCAATCCTGCTATAAAGTTAGGCCCGGAGTTTGAAAAGGTGAAAATCGTACAGCATCTGTTTGTTTCTTAAACCACCTTCTATGATACTAGTTTTTAACATATTCACATATTAACATTGTTTCTGATCTTCCAGGTGACCGACTTTGAAAGTCGTTTTAAGTCTATTCCAAGCATCATCGATCTTGAAAACTTGAAGGTCACAGGTGACGTATGGTTTGGGAGTGATGTTAGTCTTAAGGTACCACAGTATATCATTCTACTTTTCACTGATATGATATTTGATTGTTTTTATATGTATCGTCACGTGCTCAAAGTTCCCCGTTGAGAAATAGTTGCGTAGCCATTGAGTTGAGATTTCGTAGTTCATGGATTATTTTTTTTTATCAAACCATCAACTATGTAGTTTCGCTGAGGATCCGTGTGATTGTTTGTGGGAGGTACCTCTGTTTACGGCTTTATAATGGCCAACTAGTGTAGGATAAATGACTTTGGAAGCTACTGCTGGTTCTCTATGAATATGCTTGTAGTTTTTAGTAACTATATGTTTTTAACTTTACGATAAATGTGTGACTTTTTGTTTAACTATATAATTGATTAAGCCGCCTTTGGTTTGGGAAGGATGTGCTGCAGATAGGAAGAACATGTGCTAAAGCCACAAAAAAATGTACAGTTATCGAGCGTGACCACTAAATCTAGAAGTTATGATCTATCAATAATGAATGTAGGATACCTATAAAATATAGTAGTGCTCAATATAAATAGATCTTTGATTTGGTATAGCTTTAGTCTCTATGAGATAGTAAAATATTTAAATTAACTATCATGCTGGAAGGAGTCCCTTTACCCTCGGGTAGGGGTGTGACTGTCTACATCTCACCTCCCCCATACCTAGCTCCGGCGGGATTGGGTATTGTTGTTGTGCTGCACCACATTTTCTCAACTAAACAGTGAAATAAGAAAGTAAAACAATCTACAATCAACAATAGCCTCTCTCTCTCTCTCTCTCTGGGTAGTTAATCTCGGCGATATCTCGTGTATCGNCTCTCTCTCTCTCTCTCTCTCTCTCTGGGTAGTTAATCTCGGCGATATCTCGTCGATATCTCGTGTATCGGACCTCAAAAATATATCGGATCAAAATATCGTTCCAATATATCGGATCCGATAATATCGCGATATTATGGCGATATTTGGACGATATTTTGGTATCGCGAGATTTTGAAATCGGTGATATTGTACTTTTCTGGATATTTTGACTTTGACTTTGACTTTTCTGGGTCGGATCTTGAGTTCACTAAAATCCGACCATGATTCTTCCGCTTCGATGTTCTTGTTGGTGTTGTGTTCTTGTTGGTGATGTTCTTGTTGGTGTTGTGTTCTTGTTGGTGATGTTCTTGTTGGTGTTGTGTTCTTGTTTGTGATGTTCTTGTTGGTGTTGTGTTCTTGTTGGTCTGTCTTGTCGCTGTTCTTGTTGGTGGATCTGGAAAAATACAATGAGAGCTGCGTATGTGTTTTTTAATAACCCTAGAATGTGTTATATAGTCCCAGAAAATACACGTTCAGTCCTCATACTTTAGTTATCCTTGCATATCTATCTTAAGAGAGCAATAAGAAGTAAACCAATCTTTAGTTTGTCCAGCTTCAGTCCTCATACTTTAGTTCTATATATAATATATATATATATATATATATATATATATATATATATATTATATACTATAATTACTATATATATATATATATATATATATTATATTATATATATATATATATGTATATATATTGTATGTATGTATATATATTTAATATCCTGGAAATATAAAACCAATATCTCATACGATATGCTCACCGCGATAACAATATCTCGTGTATCGGACCATTGAACGATACAAGATTTTGGACCGAGATACAACTTTGCTCTCTCTCTCTCTCTCTTCTCTCTCTCTCTCTCTCTCCTCTTCCTCTCTCCTCTCTCTCTCTCTTCTCCCCCTCCTCTCCCCCTCTCCGCTCTCCTCCCTCCCTCCCGCTTCCCCCTCCCTCTTCCCCTCTCCCTCTCCCTCTCCCCCTCCTTTTTTTTGCGAACATTTCAGTTTCTTTAGAGGGCTGTTAGAGCAATTTTAATGATTAAGGTTAGTATTTGTGTTTGTTTAGAGGGCTGTCTACATATTCTCATGTCTAGGAGATGGTTTGTGCTGTATCATACACACAACACAATGACACGTAGAATTCACCTTGGCTTCATTATATACAAATAAATCTGGGTTTGTATATTTCATGTTTCTTGGTATGCTGGATAGCGTTAATTTGTGTGCAATTTTTTTTATGTATATATGTGTGGAGTAAGTGAGAGTTAAGAAAGTTAATGGTTTAAATTGTTACTAAGTATCTAAATGTTTAGTAGATTGCTTTGCCTTTTATAAGTAAGGGTATTTTAGTCTCACAACATTACTCATCATTTAAGTTTTTAAGTTTTAGGCAGAGTAGCTCGTGCGTTGTGTAACAACATTACTCATTTTTTAAATTTTATAAGGGTATTTTAATCTAATGGCTTTGGCAAACCGTTATAGTTGTGATATTGAGATTAAGTGTTTCGCGTAATGTTTATACATAAAATTGAAAAATGTTGTAACATGCGATAATAACTCAAGGAAACAGTTTTATAATGTAGACTCAAGGAAACAGTTTTATAATGTAACATGCGATAATAACAACATTTGAGGTGTAGACTCCTTCTTGACCGAACTCTTGCACATGCTTCACTAATACCTTAGTAGTTCTACGTGTTATCCTCTAGACAACGCAACATAAAGCTGGCCATGCGAGAAAATAGACACCCACATTTGGAATTGTTTGCCCTGAGCTTTATTGATGGGCATCGCAAAGCTAAGGCGCACATGAATTGTTTTCTCTTCGGTTTGAAAAGGGAATGTCTTCTTCATATAGAGCAAGTGGAATTCTAGGCCAGAGCACTCTAATTATAGCGTTCTGGCGACAACGATCTCAGCATTGATAGACATTAGGATCAAAACATTTACATATCAACTTTGTGCCGGATCGAGATTCCTTAAAAGAATAATCGGGCATCCAATTTTCAAGCGCAAGTAGCGAGGGGGCAATCTACTAACGTTGAGCGAGTTAAGAATTCCATAGGATAGAAGTTGTTCGCGTTGTCTTCTGCATCGTCAAAACTATAGTAAACTTTCTCTTCGCTTGTAAAATGTTGTCAACAACTCAACATGTTCATTTTTAGCTGAGAAGATTGCTCTCGCCAATGCATCCTTTGAGGTAGCCTCGTTAGTGTATTGAGTCGTCATGTCATTAGGTATGCGTACATAGTTTCCATCGATGACCTTTTCAACTCCGTTACCGACTAGTAATAGAAAGTCTGAAAACCATGGGTCTGTTCGTGCCTTCATGTTTATGGTTAACCGCATTTTTTAATTTCTAGGTCAAAGAAACGACATTGGTTGTCTTGAATCTACAATATGTGCTCGTGTTCCACATCTAACGATTGGCAAAACCTGTCTAAAATCCCCTCCTAAAACCGTTATATTGCCACTGAATGGAAGTTTGACCCAATAATGTCTTGCATAATTCAATCTACCGCTTCCACACCTTGCCTTTTAGCCATTGATGCTTCACTTTTAATCTTCATCACTTTCACTTTCATCAATTAGACTGTAAATCCTTTCCCGTCCAAGAACCAAAACATGATTCTCCATGAAGTTCTAAACAATTGGCAGCGCTGACGTGTCTTCATCATGATCATCCATCCGAGATGACAATAACATCATCCCAATTCCAATTTATCAAATTGGGATCGAAAAACGGATTGAGATTGGGAGCAAGATCGGGATGGATCTCTAGAATATACGAAAACAAGGTTAGTATTGATTCATCCCATTCTTGCCCCAAATCCCGCTACGAATCCGTTTTCAATCCCAATTTGATAACCTGGAATTGGGATGGTGTTATTATCATCTCGGATGATGATGATGAAGGCATGCCGGTGCCAATTGTTGAGAACGTCATAGAGGGTACTTGGACGGAAAAGGATTTACATTCTAATTGATGAAAATGAAAGTGATGAAGATTAAAAGTGAAGCATCAATGGCTAAAAGGCAAGGTGTGGAGGCGGTAGGTCGAACTATGCAAGACATTTCCGAGGTCAAACTTCCATTCGGTGGCAAAATAATGGTTTTAGGAGGGGATCTTAGACATGTTTTGCCGGTCGTCGTCAGACGTAACACAAGCACATATTGTAGATTCAAGTCTATGGATGTCACCTCTTTGGCCTTAAGTTAAAAGAATGCGGTTAACCATAAACATGAGGGCACAAACAAACCCATGGTTTTCAGACATACTATTACTAGTCGGTGACGGAGTTGAAGAGTTCATCGATGGAAAGTATGTACGCCTGATGACATGACCATTCCATACATTAACGAGGCTACCTCAAACGATGCGTTGATCAATGAAATATTTCCTTCCTTGGCCGCCAACGCTCGTTCATCCGCTTATATAATCGCAAGAGCAATCTTATCAACAAAAAATAAACATGTTGACAACATTAATGATATAGTTTTGATGAAGCAGATGACAACACAAACAACTTCTATCCTACGGAATTCTTAAACTCGCTCAACATTAGTGGATTGCCCCTCACTAGAATGTTGAGATCGCTGTCGGCAAGCACACTGGAATTAGAGTGCTCTTGCCGAGAATTCCTCTTGCTCAATTTGAAAAAGACGTGTTCCCTTTCAAACTAAAGAGAAAACAGTCGCCGTAGCTTTGCGATGACTATCAATAAAGCTCAAGGACGAGACAATTCCAAATGTGGGTGTCTATTTGTTGGACTATGTTTTCTCACATGGCCAGCTTTATGTTGCGTTGTCTAGTGGGATATCAAGTAGAACTACAAGGTATTAGTGAAGCCCGTTTAACGGTTCGGTCAAGGAGTCTACACTTCAAATTTCGTGTACCAAGAAGTTTTATGTGACGAATGACGTGCATTGTTAGTTATTTGATAATTGACGAATGTTTAATTTTCAGTTTCACTAAATGTTTTTTGATGCATTATAAGAATTATTATTATTATTATTATATTTTTAATTATCGCATGTTACAACCTTTTCCATTTACATTTTGAGTATTTTACGCTTTATGTATAAACGTTACGCGAAACAATTAACCACATTATCACAACTATAATTGTTTGCCCAAACCCATTAGGTTAAAATACCCTTACTTATAAAACTTAATAACCAATTAGATTAAAACCCGTAACCACAATATCACAACTATACAATTTACATATGCCCGAACCCATTAGATTGCTTCATTCTTTCAAGCAAAAAGACTGAATATGTTTCTAACGTTATTTTCATGGGGCAACAGACACCAAAGTTTGTTGGGTTTTTTTGTCATAGACAACTGCTGCTTTTTTTTCTTTTCTATCTTGAACTGGAATCTAGTCAGCTACATATATGGCGTGGACAGTAATTGAGTTCTTTTATTGCCATATAGGTGCAGATATTTTGTGTTAGACACATAGTATGCTTGGTTATCAGCTTAGTACATTTCACTTTTATATTGGCCTTTGAGTGATAGTGGGCTTGGGCGTGTTTCACCAATTACATGATCTTTGCATAAAATGTTAGATCCTCTGTACAATGTAATATGTATAACTAATCGTTATCCATGACTTCGTTTGTGTTTTGCACGCAAGGTTCGTAGGTAATTAACTTGTTAAAATGTATGTTTTTCGAGCTTTTTTTGTGACATCCTACATTTTTTTAATCAATCTCGCAGGGGATAGTTAGCATCAACGCAAGACCAGGAGAGAAAATTGTAATCCCTGATGGAGCTGTGCTTGAAAACAAGGTACAACTTTAAAAGTATTCTGGTGTATGTTTATCAGATTTTTCTTTCTATCAATCATTCAATAAATTTATTTTATTTTAAATAACTCTTATGGGCGATCGTTGGTGCATTTGTAGCAAATTAATGACCAAAAAGATGTCCCAGAGGTAGAGAGCTTTATCAGAACAGATCCTCTGTCGCATATGTCTTTTTCAACATCAATCACAGGGCAACAACTCTAAAGGTTCTCATCTATGATCTCGTGTCCCTTTTTGTCTCTTATTACTCAAATAAATTTCCTTCTCATATGATTAATGGGATCTTTAAAAGTGGGTGTGCAGCTGTATAATATTGGATTGCACCGAAATCACAAATTTTAAATTATTGGAAATAAGAACCTAATTGTTTAGTACTGTTTGGTATTATCTGTCAATCGTGAACCTGACACAACTTTGAACTAGTGATTCAAGTTATTTATTTATTTATTTATTTATTTTTAATTTTTATTTGTGTGTGTGTCTGAACATCATCAATTAATAGAAATAAAACTGTTTTTTTTGACCGAACTGAGAACCAAATCTCTTGATATAATTGTTTTTTAGGTATTTTTCTGTAACTGTAATTTAGAACGGACTGAGTATGTCACTGGTATGGTACGATTCAGGATTATGGGTTCAGTTTTACGTTTTTGTCCCAAGTTTGCAGAGTAAGGGGCAAGGCCGTAAGGGGGGGATTGCATATCAACTTTCACAGTGGTTACTGTTGGTGTTGATTGTCATTTCTAACACGTATCTCTATTGTTGCTCTGATGATACACTACCTTCATACGAAGTATTTTATTAAATAATTGTTTTTGTTTTTAGGCTTCCTATGTAAGTTAAGACGCCAATACTTGATGGAGAAGACGACAATACAGGAAAATAAACTGTGTGGTCAAGATTTGCGGAGTATAAGAACATTTTGATTTGTCCTGATTGCTGAGGCATCTGCATGTATCTCCTTTCAGATAAAAAGCCAATAATGGTTGATTGTGACCATGATAACGTAGAGTTTACTCCACCAAAATGCATAAATTTCCTTGCTTCGTGGAAAATTTACCTGAGCACAATTATGGCTCATGAGTGGAATAGGAGGGATAGTGCTTTTTTACTTGAGATTAAATTATAAATTATTTCGGCTTGTTGGTCTTGGGTTAGCTCCATATTCTAAGCAAAAGTCTGGTTATAATCCAAACTCAAAGAGTGTGGTCGAGACTAGCCCATGTTAACCCTAAGACTATGCATTATGCCCTTAGCAATTATGGTTATGAGAAAGACTATGCTAACCTTATATGGTAGATTTAATGATTTCATTGTATAACATAGTACAACATTATTGTTTTTGTTGTGCGTTTACTATTGCTTGTTTGTTATGTGTTAGTTTGTGCAGTATTGATGCCCTAAATGTCTTGAAATGAACAAATAGTGTCCCTGAAACATATTGTAAACCATAAAACTCGCCTATCAGGTCTAACCGTGGATTTGATTTGTTGTCATGTGACGACGCTTGAGTGACCCAACTTTGAATACATTTGTTATAATCTTAGGTAAACTGCTTGAATCTCACAATGTAATGGGATTCTGGGTTGATTTCACAATAGTAGACTTGTAGTAAAAAGAAAAAGCTCAACAAAGTATCAAGATTAATTTGTCCCAAGACAGGTGTTCCAGATCTATTTATGAGTTTAGGTATTAAACATGTTTTACGCAACAATGATTTTTTTTAATCTTATAGTCGACCTTGGAAGCTGCCAGCTTCCCCATCCCATTAGGACTCATGATGCTTGTCCAATCAGTGCCTTAGAATCGGCAGGGATTCGAGTGAAGTTTTACACCCTACTTCAAATATATATTTAAAGATTATGTATGTCTAGATGAAATTCTCTATTAAAAGAACAAATGAAGCCAAATACAATTGTACATGCATTAAAAAACGACTTACTCTTACTATAAAATTGTATGGGCAAACAATCTTACAATAGAAGAATATTATTTAAATGGTGGATAACAAGAAAAATCATGTAGAAAAGATAAACTCTGGATCAAAACCCCACAATCCTTCACGACTATTGCCATAACTGTGCTCATATGAATCAAAAGATGCATCTTGTGTTGGAAAGAATGAAGAAAAGAAGTGTATGACAAGTATCATTAGGATAGGAATCATGACCAAGTTTTGTACATTAGGGTTGAATAAGAGGATTCCAAGAACATTTGCTATCAGAAATAGAACAAATGTTGGTTTAGGCTCCATTGATCTTTCTGATAAGTTTATTTACCTCGACTGAATTAGGATCGGAGTGTGAGAGAATGTCACTTGCTTTTGAATACAACAGGCAGGCCTATATATAGAAATATATGTATGTGCATGTGTATACAACGAAGTGAATCTAAGCGAGGACAAAAGAACATTTTAAGATTATATAAGTACTGTACAATATATGGAATCAAGCCATGTCAACATCATAAAATTCAAAGATGTGTACATTAGGGAGAATCCATCGATGTCTAGAGGTGAAGAAACAGAAGGTTAGCCACAAATGGAAATTTAGAACTTAATTTTAATATGATTTACCAGAAAGTTAACTTAAACCTAACATTAGAAACGCCCAATTATTGTTATTATTACTATTGTTGTTGTTGATGTAACACTTATTTGCATTGTGACTTACATAAGCGATATATTGCTAAAACCATGACTCAAATATTTGAACAAACAAAAACGCTATCGTTTTTTAATGTAATTGTCCGCATTACCTTTGTTTTTGCCAAAAATATTGTGAGCTTTGCTGAGATAGATGTACTTTATGTCTAAACTTTCACTCTCTCATATATTTAGACACATTCATATCTTTTAATGTCATATATGTATGTGAAATTACAACAGAAAAAATTCAAACAAATTATATCAAATAATCTGTTATTTGATGCTCTTTAATTTAATATCCATTTTAATATATTAAAAGTTTCTTTTGAAATACTTTTGTAATAAACAATGAAATTTTGTAATATTTCTTAATGAATCGCAGTTAATTTGCAATATAATTTTATAAAAAATATATGCAAAAACTAACACAATCTCTTCTCTAATGAACCCTTTCTTTCTTTTAAAAACCCAATATTTCATTCAAAGAACTCCCTTCATCCTGCTACTAACCCCCTTTCTCCTATTGCGAACCTTTGCGAAGCAATTGCAAACCCCTCATAAACATTGCGAACCTTATTGTGAATCCTCCATTATGAACTCCTTGCTCCTTTCTCACCCATCCTTCATTATTGAATTTGTTATTCGTTGTTCCAATTTTTTTTATTTTTTTTTTAAATAAACCCACTTACTTTCAACATAAATTTTCTTTTCCACTTTTATTTTTTCACTAATTTTACCAACAATTACAACACAAAAATTCAAAATTTTTATTCATCCATTTCTTATAAAAATCCACTTACTTTTAACATAAAGAATTTCTATCTTCAACAATATACCACAAAGTTGAGTCAAGTTGAAAATAAGTGTGATATTGGATTATAGAAATGCAAATATTCCTGTTATTTTACCTTGGTTGACAGTGTGCGGCAAATAATTTCAAATTTCAATTTCCTATATTATCGGTTTTTTCTAAACTTCAATAAAACAAAGGTTACGTGTTTGCATATTTCTATTAGAGAGGTGGTGCAGTCGTGTTATAGCCATGTTATAGGGCCATTTTGACTTTATGGCACCGTTATCATCATCATACTGCACCGGCCCAACATGTTACAGGTGCACTCGCCATTCGGTTTGCATTCGTTATCCGTTTTTCTTGAGTGAGTGGGTATCTTTTATGGTGTGCTACAAGAATTTTATTGTGTAGGGTGTTTATGTTATAAGAGTGTTATAAAGTACATACTGACGTGACGACGTCTATAAAATTTATATGGTGTAACTGCACCTTGCACTCTTACAACAATACTCGTAAACTCACTCACCTGAAAAATGTCAAATGATATTTACATTTTTTGGGTTTTGAACAGTTACCCTTGCAAATATTACAAGGTTAGAAAAAGGATTTGTTACTACTTACTACTAAACTAAACTACAACAGTTCTACCCATATTTTGAAGTTTAAGGACCCACCAAACCACATATGGGTCAATTTTGCATACATATATTAGATGACATGCTTAAACGGATATATTAGATGACATGTAAATTTTTTATAAAATTATACTAGTGTAACACTTGAATATGGTCCTCATGCTTTATAATAGTGGCACATGTAGTATTATTAATTGAAATTCGTACATAAGAATCTATACATGTGTACACATGTTGAGTTTTCCAACTTTTAAAATGTTGTCATTGGGTTCGCCGTTCATGCCATACACTCTACTACAAGATCCTGATCACTAAAAATCTCAAAAGAATCTTGAATGAGACAATCAGCTCAGCTTGCATTCAGATTGAATATGGCAACAAATTGATACATTCATATAAAAAATGTTGAATCGAGTCGGATTTAATTAGTTGATAATGTTTTATATAATCTAGATTAGATATCCACAAAAGGTGTGAATTGGCGGGAACACCGTTATCCCGGGTGCCTTTTGGCACCAGCCATTATCCCCTCACAAGGAATAGGTCCGGAATTCTCCTGCCTCAGTGGGGCACCAACTGGAGTAGGCATGAGCTGAGACTCGAACCCTTGACCTTTTATCCACAAAATATTTTCGATGAGCCCATGAGCTTTTCGAAGATGGGTACCAACTGAGCCAATGGGCAGTGGTCACTTGTTAGCAAAACCTTTTTACGAGCTTCTCCTACCTGAAATGAGTTGCATCAAGGAAAAGTAAAATAGCGCAAGCACAAAATGAAAGCTACTTCTTAAAAGTTAAGAAGAGCTATAATGCAATTATACGGAGTCATATTAGTAGTGGCTAAGGATCACATTATCGTCATTAAATATAGATCAAAATAATAACCTTGGTTTAATTATCCAAACCATTATTGATTGGTTTGGCGGTTTGATACTCTTTATTTATTCATATTCATATCTTATTACTGTAATTATTAATGCGAGTTAATTTTTTATATAATCATTGTTGGTGTTTAAAACCACATGCTAGTATCATATGCAATGATTGTTTGGTGTACCAGTCACCTTAATGCATGGTTTTATAAGGAAACTCCTTTTTTCAAGCGACCTGAATCTTAACTTACCAAATGCTAGTCTTAAAATGAGCTATCGATCTCTGTAGCAAATTGCAATATTTTTTTTAACAACAATTTGAGTCCATAACTTTTTCTCTGATGTGCACACTCGGATATACCATTAGGTCAAAAGACTCTGAGTACTGCAATTAAATTATGGGATANTCTCCTTTGTACTTATATCCATCTAACGTGTCATGAAAAAAGTTTAATACAAAAGAATAATCGATACAACTTGGCTCGTTTGCTTCTGATGCATCCATCTATGATGTATCTAGTTTTAAATGAGCGAAAAAAGTAAAATTTAAAAATTGGCAACAAAAATAATGGATAAAATGAGCCAAAAGTCATCTAAAGTGCATCAAGATGTTATGACTTATAAACTAATAGATCGTTTTATTTCGTACAAAGTAGACTAATATAAAGCGCATTAAGTTGGTGGGTTAACTCAACCACGCCCATTTTGACCCGCACTAACAAAACGATGAGCCTTACTAACAAATGACTTTTTTGACCCCATTCTAGTAACATACGAGTACTATTCAAATTACCTGATCTAAATCATTTGTTATCTATAGAAACATCATAAGTATATAACAAACAAGTGTTTCACAGCAAAAGAATAGGTAGGCCAGAAACACTAAAGTTATGACTAGTTTCACTTGTTTTAAAGTTTTTCGTTTTAAAGCTGCCAACTCATTTGAATGATAGATTTGATAACAGCCCCAACATTAGATTCATGTACTGAATGATATGAGATTGCCATCAACAAGCAACATCTATCTAAAAGCAATGAACACATACAAACAACATGATGTGGAAAAACAAATAAATACCCATCGTTAGTACAAAAATCTAATTTGTTGTCGCTCTCAATATTTCGTGCTACATTAGAAGTTCGTGTTTCGTGTGGATTATTATGATAATATCCTGGAATTTGGCTGTTTCTACTGTGTAGTTTAACAGTTAAAGGGTTAGCTAGCTTAACAAGCAATGGTAAAATATAACTGCAATAAGTACTAGGTACCACTCATGCTATCAATAGCCATTATCATGTTAGGTTTTTGTATCCATAAGAATAGAAACTAACCGTCTAGCTTGACTTTGTATGTATCCATATATTTCTAGCGGACTAGTTGTTGGTACACTTTAGGCATGTGGCGTAACAAAATTGCTGTATCTTGTAAGGACGATGTGTTATATCAATACATATATGAAAATGCAAGAATATCATTAACTCATGATTGAACAAGATATAGTTCGTGAAAGTGTATTCATGCTGAAAAATGGAAATGAACAAGATAATAGAATCATTGTGCTTGTAATATTGTAGCAAAATAAGCATTGCGTTAATAATGAAATCTAAAGATAACACTATATAGTAGACTACTGTGTCTAATGTTTTTCATAACTCTTTTACACAATTTAAGATTATGAAAGTATCAAGTTTAGTGTAAAAATAAACTACAAATAAAATGGGGTCGAACTTACAAGTTTTGTTAGCTGAACGGATAAACAATACTTTTCAACTTTTCATGAAACTTATTATGGTGCTTCTCATGGTGATGTAGTACTAATGTTTACAACACACGGTACCCTACGTTTTGGGGCGGCACCCGGGTCCGTCCCTTTGATTTGGGTTGCCCGGTGCAAAACTACGAATGAGATGTAAATCACGAAAAGCTTAACTATTATGGAAAATTCAAAACATAATATACTTAGACATGCATAAATACTAATGGACATATACTAAATCGGAGGCCCCTCACATTTATTTAAAAAGGGCTATAAAAATTTAAGTTAGACATTTCTAAATATACTTTGACATGTATAAATACTAATTGACATATACTAAATCGATGGCTCCTCACAAATGTGGCCATGCTAATCACCGCACTGGTGGCGCCGTCCCCAAAACGCGAGCTCGACACCAAATGTGGCGTTTGGTGTCATTGTTGCCGGCCCAAATGGTCATATTTATTTATTTATTTGTGTTTTAATAGGTTATATGTGGTGTGATAAATTTTAGTATTATGAAAAAAAATGCTGAAGTGGCAGCACTACACCGGCACCACACACCATATGGTACCTAGTGTATTAGTGCTCTTAGTTTGCTTCAAACTGGACTGTTGGTTATGTGATGTTCCATATCTTTTGGGCTATTGGGCTAAGTGAGTTCATAGCGGGGGTACCTGGGCTCCAAAATGTTGAATGTTTTTCATTAATTATTTATGTGTTCATGCAAAAATCTTTATTTGGATCAGGCGTGTTCATCGGTTCGGTTATCGGGTTGTTTGGTAATTTTGATTCCGTTAGTTTAGTTAAAAAAAAAGTTTTTGAGTAAAGCTGGACTGAACCAAACCAAACCGAATTCAAATTGGATTAAACCGAATTGAATAACCCGAATTACTTAATTTAATTATTTATTTATTTAGTTATATAGATTTTTTGCAAAAAAAAAATTTATTAAAAAAAAAATAAGCACAAAAAATATTATATTAATACTATGAAAGTGTTTTAATGTTTCTTTTTTATATATAAATATATAAACATATATATTTATGTGAATTCTAGTTTTCGGTTCGGTTTGTTTTCATTTTGCCAAAACCATATCCAAACCAAAAACCGAATATGTAATTCGGTTCGGTTCAGTTACAATTTCAGTTCGGTTTTTTCGGTTCGTTTTAATTTCCATTTTCGGTTTTTGCGGGTGAAACCCGAATTATGCACACCCTTAATTTGGACATATTTAACCATAGAGCATGCTTTGACAACTGAATGATTTGGTCACGTTAAAACTTTGACTATGTTATAAGCACATTCTTTGTAGGAACTTGCCTTTTTATTCCTATCGCTTTTTATTTCTATGGAATTGTAGCTAAACAGGGAAGAACACCGTTATATCAAGGGATAATGATTCCTAAATGTATCCAACTTGAGACGTTTTATTAAGTTGTGTATGGAACTTTTAATTTTGCTATCTTGGAGTATAAACTTACTAATCTTTGCAAACATGTGTACTAACCGGGTGATTAAGGCTTTTTCCGTTTTTTCTTGCCATGTTGGCATCCACGTTTGTAGCCACGCTGTCGTTAGTTTTGTCTTTTGGGATAATGAGTTTTAAATGTATCCAACTTGACACGTTTTACTGAGTTGTGTATCATGCAAATTGATTTTCATTCATAACAGGTTGCCAATAAATATGATAAGGTTCCTAATCGATAGCTACAACAAACCAGTTCCAGCTACATTGGAGATTACAAACACAATTAAAACCCCCCTCCCACCACTACCTGATCAGAATCTTGTTCAACTACCACCATAACTTTCGGGGATAAACCCCTCAAGGCCGTTAGAAATCCTTCTATTTTTGTAGAAGTTATAGCACTAGATAAAGGCGAAGACGAGGCCGTATCTTGACTAAGGCTATACCCATTGGCCGTATCTTGACTAACGAGTTCATCATCTGGTGCCAACAGTCAGTTTCTCAACATCAGTTTCTCAACATCAAGATTCAGTTTATAGCCTTATAGCTAAAAGCCTTGCCTGTTTTAACATTCAGTTTCTCAACATCAAGATTCTCTATTGTGCTCACAATGGGATTGAATTGAAATGGGATATCTAACTTCTCAGCTTCTTCACACGCATACCTCACACACATACCCTGCTTTCGACTTCAGAAACCCTTCAAGCAATTCACCCAAACACCCGTCTTCTACAATCCTCAAAAACTCATCAACTCCACCGATATACCCCCCTTTCACAAACACTCTAGGTGGCACCATTTCCGCCTTTTCCTTACCACTCATCAACTCCCATAACTCGTCCCTAAACCCCCGATCCATCGATATATCTTTCTCACAATAAAAGACCTTAAACCCATCCAAAACCGCTCTAACCGCGTTACACGCCTCAAAAGTCCTCCTTACACCTCTCAAACTAGTCGTATAAATCACCACTTTTTCCTCACCATCAGGTGGACACAACTCTTCAAACCCATCCAAAAAACTTGATTTCGCAACACGGGTTTTGCTCAAGAACACATCTGTATCACTAGACCTCAAATTTCATAGAAAAAAAATTAATCTTTATGATAAGGACTTGCAATTTCATCAAATTTTGCATCTTTTTCACATGGGCCTCAAATTTAAGGCTTACTTGTGCAAGGAATACCAGTGTAGCATCTTCATGGCAAGCTACAATTACGGGTCTAGGAAGCCATTTGTCTAACCCATTTCGGCATCCCATTTAATCATTTGTCAAATGCTCAGGTGGGTGGGTTTTGCCACGGACATACAAAGCACGGTTAAGTGCTCGTATATTACGGACCTCATACATCATCATAGAACCTAAGCACCCTCGTATCTGATGTCTCGGGTTCAGGATTTAGTGTACTTTGGTTCAGGATTTTTAACAAACAGTTTGTGTGCACATTGAAAAACATTTTTCTTTCCAAAATATAACCAATCTCCAAATGATGATGGGGATGGTGGCGGCTCACGATGGCGTAGTGGTGGTGACGGCGGTTGTGTTGTTAATGCTGGTGTGGTAGCTTCGTTGCTTGATGGTGATAGATGAAGGTGAGGATGATGGTGGTTGCGGTGTTTGTGGAGTACGGCAGTGGTGGCGACGACGCTAAAGTAGCGGCCGGATTTATGTGGAAGAGAGGTGGAGAGTGTTTATTTAGGGTTAGGGTTGGAGTGGGAATAAAAAAGAAGTAAAAGTATTATAAAAAAATAAAAAAAACGGAAAACGGGATAACATAACGGGTTTTTTTAATAATATAACGGAGTCAACAGAGTCAACGCTGAGCCACCTTGCCAACTCAGCTAAAATCCTTGCCATGTGTATTGAGTACACATGTTTGCAAAGATTAGTAAGTTTATACTCCAAGATAGCAAAATTAAAAGTTCCATACACTAATTGATAAAACGTGTCAAGTTAGATACATTTAGAAATCATTATCCCAATACAATATTTTGAACATGAAATATCTTTACTTTATCCTTACAGTTGTGACATATTTCGTGAATCAAAGAAGTCCTTTTCACTGCATTACTGAATTGAAGTCGATAGTCATATCAAAAATCCGTGTAAATCCACTTTTGATACGAATCCGACATCACATCATCTTTCGAAAGTCATCTAAGGATTCGTTGAAAATTGCAATTTCTATGATGATTTATTTTCTCTAGCGTTTTTTAAATAGTTACGGTCATTTTTCAGATTAGAAAAATAAAATACGACACACTTTACAACTGTGAACCATTTGGTCAAAGTTGCATCAAGAGCATAAATTCCGTGAAGATTAGATAACTTCACCGATTTTTTCTTTGNTCAACAGAGTCAACGCTGAGCCACCTTGCCAACTCAGCTAAAATCCTTGCTATGTGTATTGAGTACACATGTTTGCAAAGATTAGTAAGTTTATACTCCAAGATAGCATAATTAAAAGTTCCATACACTAATTGATAAAACGTGTCAAGTTAGATACATTTAGAAATCATTATCCCTTAAATTATCTAACAACTCGAATATTAGAAAATTTACCTTTGGGCATCAATGAGGGGTTTATAAAAAAAAGTTTAAAACACGTGTAAAGGTTTATCTTTTGCTTCAACCATAATGAGCTTCTAGTTTATATCTATGTGACATGAAGATGTCCAAAATCATAGACTTACTTCATTATCTAATGCATACGTGTTATAGTTGAACATTTCATATAGTTGTAAAAGGTTTTATGCCATAGGAGGATGGATGGAAAATCATTTTGTTGTAGTCATTAGTGTTTGATGATGACAGACGTTGTCTGTGATGATGCCAGAAAGTTCATGGCTTAAGTTATATCACAGTGTTTGGAAATGTAGTAATCACTTTTGATTCTCCAAATAAGACGTATGGAGAATATGCCTATGATGATGACTTTAGTTCTCTGTCTTCATTATTTGGTGTGAGATAGGTGCTGCACTGAAATGATGTAGATTGTAGAGCTAGTAGGAAATGTAGTCATTAGGTGATATGCATTGGTGAATTTTAGGTGAATATAGTTTGTTGGAATTCTGTATTGATCCTGAATGGCTAGCAGTATAGACTGGAATGTTTGTTCTCTTATTTGTTCTACTTAGCTGATCTTTTGGGCATGTCCAAAAGATTTGCGTATGCAGTTTGTTTGTAAAAAGTTTCATCATTGTGAATGCTCTTATTGCAGATAGCCATCCAACTTACCTTATTGAAACTTGTCAATTTGTCGCTCAAGTATTTACCATACCATGTTAACTAACAAAAACTATTGGAAAACAAAGATAACCATGTGAGTTGTAGAGTGTTCAAACATGCATTAGTTACTCATATTAATAATCAATAATAACCATCAATCTCTTAATTTATCTTTTTACAACCAATTTTATGTTTAATTATGCCTATTTTTTGTTTCTTAAACATAACCGGAAGAGCTACTTTTATCAATTCCTAAAACTGCATGACATTTGCTAATAAGAGAAATAATAAGAGTTTGTGTTATGGGATCCAAATATGGTTTGAAATTTTCATAAAGTCATCAGGATGTTGGATCTTAATCCATTTTACCTAAGAGTAAAGTTTAGTTTCATGGCTTTTCCTTTAAAAAAAGGTTACCATTATTTGCAATAGTTGAGCAGAAAAAAAGGATTTCACCCTTGGTGTACAAACTGATCATGACAACATTTAGCCAAAACACTTGATTACATTACAACTAATATTAATTACAGATTACATGCACTTGCCGATAGCCGGTTTGGCTAATTAAGCACGTACATGTTAGTTCAACGTGTCCTTGAACTCATAGCAAATGTTATCAAGCTACATTCAGCACTCCTTGATAACTATTACAATAAGAAAACAAGTTTATATAACTTGGCACAAAATAAGGCATATGATGACCAAAAGAAACGTTCCAAATCCATAGCCGCCCGACTCGCCTTCCTGAGTAGCAGCAGCATCTCCATGCTGATATGAACCTAACGACGAATCACGAAAGGGAAATAAGGCGAAAATGAAGTATATCAGAAGCATCAATAGGAAAGGAATCAGCATCAAGTTTTCCACCATAGGGCTGAAAATTATGATAGCAAAAATGTTGAGCATAAGGAAAGGAACAAGTGGTGATGGGCCTCTGGTTTCCATTTTATTTTTGTTCAAACAAGTGATCTAAGCTTTGTGATACACCATAGACTGTGTAGTATTATATGGAATGAGTATATATAATTCTTTATGGGTAGGTTGGACATCTTTTTATTTATTTAATGGGGGTAAGTTCACTTATTTACCTATAAATAAGTCAATTTGGGGTATATGATTTGTCTCATTTAATTGGAGTGAAATGGCTCATTTTGAAATGAGTTAAGACATTCATTTGCTTTGTTCAATTTAACACTAATTATGGTCAAATAATTAACATTTACATTCTGAATTTACTTTTTAAAATAAACGTAGTTAAAACAAGAAAATAGGTTAAATGAGCTAAAAATCGGCAAGTATCGCTCAAAATGTATTTTTTACACACACGCTATTCTAAACCGCTATATCAACAAATTTAGGTTGTTACCAGGGTCTTTTCGTGATTTTCGGTAGTTCGATCCTATTACACTTTTAAACTAAAGAGAAATTGTATATAAACTTAATTATATGATCCATATATTTTTAATATTATACGTATTTATATGCAAAACTAATAAAAATGTGGCTCCTTTTAAGTGGATTTTCTGTGCGACAACACCTATTGCACACTCCTCCAAGACTCCTCGGGTTGTTATATTAGTAACCATGTTTTCGCTAATCCTACTTAGCACATTATTATCATTATTATTAATATAATCATTGATAATAAAATCAAAAATGGACAAAAGGTTTTTGTAGATCAACTCGTCACCATTTCATGTTTTTACTTGTTATAATTCAAACTCAGCCGACTTGTCTGGTTTAGCACCACTATTTTTATCATATCAGTTTTTATTGGCATGGGCCCGGTTTAGTTAATGGCTTGATACGAAAAGAATGAAAGATGCTTTGCACAAAATGACGAGTAAAAGTATAATATTTACTTGCATGGCATTTATTTAATATTCAAGACTATCATGTGACAATTTGAAAAAGATATTCTTCCTGCTCTTTAATTTTTGGTAGTAACCTAAACTCTATAACATCTTATCAGTCGTGGCACAGTGACCTAACAACAATATTTTTATAGTGAAATGTCAGTAGACCTTACGATTAATTAAGCAAGAAAAATTGTGCAATGCAATTAAGTATTAGTTGTATCATGTACGCGCTTATATTTGCAAAGGTAAACATTCAGTGAAAAGAAAACATAAAATGAGAAGATAAGAAATAACTATAACAATATATTTGAGATGCATCGACTTGAATTAGATGCATCTTTATTTATTTAGATTCATCTCAATTACTTTAGAAATGATTTTGAAGTGAAAACGATACAAAGTAGTGCTAGCAACAAATTTGACCGGCAAAAGACAAAAACTACATATAATTCGTCTAATTTGATGCAATGCATCTAATATATGTATATGCATCTATTTTTTTTGTTAGAAAATATATTATGGTGCATTTAAAAAAAATAGAGATGCATCTTATCAAGTTGATGCATCTCTAATATGTGATTATTGTTATTTCTCATCATTTTCATTTTAAAATTTCTTCTCAGATCTAACTCTATATTTGCAATCAAGTTTAAGTTTGTCTTTAGTCAAATCATATATTTTTGTTTTGAGGTTGTCTAAAATATTTTCTTAGGGCACAAACTGTGGCATAATAAAAAAATAAAGGTGATTGAGTGCCTTCTTTGAATGTAATATTCTAAAAATAAAAGATACTACGTAACTAAAAGATGCCATCCGTTTAAGATAATAAATATAACAATACAAAAAAAAAAATAAAAAAAAAAAAAAAAAAAAAAAAAAAAAAAAAAACATAAATTTCATTGTTAATAGACTAATTAAATAAATCACAAACATAGAGTTTTTAACCAGATGCATTTATGAGAAATCAACTCAGAAAAATATCATCGGTATCCAGTGGCGAAGCTAGAAAATTTTTCATGGGAGGGCCAAAACAAAATTAATTCCAGAAAAACATTAGATGGGAGGGCCGAGATGAAAATTTTTATTTTTTAACACATGAAATCGCGAATAAATACACTAACGGGCCTTAGGCCTAGGAGGGTCGGGACCCTTCCCGGTCCTCAAGAAGCTCCGCCCTTGTCGGTATCCAACATACTAATGCTGAAACTGCAAGTCACGTATAGTTCCATCGCCGAGCACAAGTTAACACAAGTATAATAAGGTAAAATTATAAGCTCACTATAAAATGAATCTAGTTAGAGTTATTTAACATTTCAATGACTTTAATCCATGCGTAACAATGTATTTTTTAGAGTAAACTACACCGTTCGTCCTTGTGGTTTGCGTTGACTGCAGCCTGTGGTCCTTTGACCAAAAAAATTACACCGTTCATCCTTAACTCAGAAACGTTATGCACCATTAGTCCCTCCCTCTAACGGGGTGGACTAACGCTCGTTAACTTGTTTGCTTATGAGGGTATAATAGTCATTTTGCACTATAAGGACGAACGGTGCAAGGACGAACGGTGCAATTTTTCGCTTTTAGACCTTTTTTAACGCTTTCTTCCGTTTTTTTACGTTTTCGCCCGTTTTCGTTCGTTTTTTTACGTTTTCGCCCATTTTCGTCCGTTTTCATCAGTGTTTTTACGTTTTCATCCCGTTTTTTACGTTTCCATCCATATTTTTTTACGTTTTCGCCTGTTTATTTTACGTTTTCGTCCGGTTTTACGTTTTCATCTGTTTTTTTACGTTTTCGCCCGTTTATTTTACGTTTTCTTCTGTTTTTTTACATTTTCGTCTGTTTATTTTACGTTTTCGTCTGTTTTTTTACGGTTTCGTCCGTTTTTTTATGTTTTCGTCTGTTTTTTTACGTTTCCGTCCGTATTTTTACGTTTTCGTCTGTTTTTTCACGTTTTCGTCTGTTTTTTTTTTACATTTTCCTTGTTTTTTACGTTTTCATCCGTTTTGTATGTTGTCGTGTGTTTTTTTACATTTTCGCCTGTTTTATTATGTTGTCGCCTGTTTTTTTACGTTTCCGTTCGCTTTTTTATGTTGTCGTCCATTTTTTTACGTTTTCGTCTATTTTTTCACGTTTTCGCCCATTATTTTTATGTTTTTGTCCGTTTCTTACGTTTTTATCCATACTTATCCGTCTTCATCTGTTTTTATTTTTTTTATCCGTTTTTATACGTTTTTATCCGTTTTTTTACGTTTTCGTCCATTTTTTTACATTTGTGTCCGTTTTCATCCATTTTTTTACATTTTCATCCATTTTTTTACGTTTTCGTCCGTTTTCATCCGTCGGCTTCTTTTAAGTTTTCATCCCTTTTTTTACGTTTCCATCCGTTTTCACCTTTTACATTTTCATCACTTTGTTTATGTTTTTGTCCGTTTTTCTTGCATTTTTATCTATTCTTATCTGTTTTCATCTTTTTTTATCCGTAAAAAAAACAGACGAAAACGTAAAAAAAAAGACGAAAACATAAAAAAACAGACGACAACATAAAAAAACAGACGAAAACGTAAAAAAATAGACGACAACATAATAGAATGGGCGAAAACGTAAAAAAACATACGACAACATAAAAAATGGATGAAAACGTAAACAAACAGACGAAAACGTAAAAAAAAAAGACGAAAACGTAAAAATACGGACGAAAATGTAAAAAAAGACGAAAACGTAAAAAATGGACGAAACCGTAAAAAACAGAAGAAAACGTAAAAAATGGACGAAAACGTAAAAAAAGGGCAAAACGTAAAATAAACAGACGAAAACGTAAAAAAACGAAAGAAAACGTAAAATAAACGGGCGAAAACGTAAAAAAATAGATGAAAACGTAAAAACCGGACGAAAACGTAAAATAAACAGGCGAAAACGTAAAAAAATGGATGGAAACGTAAAAAACGGGATGAAAATGTAAAAACATGGATGAAAACGGGCGAAAACGGGCGAAAACGAAAAAAAAAACGGGCGAAAACGTTAAAAAACGGAAGAAAGCGTTAAAAAAGGGCTAAAAGCGAAAAATTGCACCGTTCGTCCTTATAGTGCGAAATGACTATTATACCCTCATAAGCAAACAAGTTAACGAGCGTTAGTCCACCCCGTTAGAGGGAGGGACTAATGGTGCATAACGTTTCTGAGTTAAGGATGAACGGTGCAATTTTTTTGGTCAAAGGACCACAGGCTGCGGTCAACGCAAACCACAAGGACGAACGGTGTAGTTTACTCTATTTTTTATTATTTAAAAGAAATTTTGAGTTTAGTAAATAGTACACTTTAAGGGCACATGCTATCTAAAAACGAGTTATTAACTTTGTTAAACGTTATTAACTACATGCATGTAATTGTTACATATAACATATATATACTTTCGTTTATTGTTACAATGATTGATGTTAATTGACATAATATTCAATTAAATTGTAAACACTATTGTCAATAAAAGATCGCTATAATTCAAATGCATCCTCAAGTTGACTTTATATGATAACGGGTTATAGATGAAGCTGCTAGATTTGTGACCATAAGAGAAAGGTTGTGGGCAAGCTATGATTTCATTTTTCTAAAAGTCGTACTCAATTATAAAATAACAAGAATAAATATTGTAATAATACATGCTCCAACTTACATTCCAAACTAATCACAAGAGCTTTGTTAAGATCATTCTTCAAAACTAAAGTTCTTTATGTAGTCTAAGTAAACATTGCAAGTAGAAATCAATCATTTGACGACATTCGTCTACCAGTCTCATAGCCGATATGTAAGAAGCAAATCCACGTTAATCTTCACTAATATATACACCAAATAATCTCTCTCCAAAAATTTCAAATGTACAAAAAATTATGCAATGTTTTACAACACTTTAAAAGCAAGGAATCTTCATAATTACAACAAGTAAGCATTGTGTACAAGCAAAACATGCATGACACGAAATTAAGACCAAAATACATAAATACATACATTAAATAGCCTTTAAAACACCCCTAAAACCTAAGAGTTCCAATGATTAAACATTGATGTACCAAGCAGAACATGCACGAAGCAAATTCAACCGCGAAATACAGGGAAATATAATACCATTAAAATAAGCCTTTAAAAACACCTCCTACACCTAAATTTACAATGATTTTACAACCCAAAGTACAACCTTCTATGAACATACTATTAGAAGCTTGACTTCGAACACACAAAAGAAAACCTTCATCATCGATCTATTAGAAAGCTTGACTTATTTAAAGCGCTATGGGGTGTTTGGGATTCAGTGTTTGGAAAGAAAATAAAAGGCTTGATTATTTTGCGTTTCAGAAGCATGCACAAAACGGTTTTGAAAGCAAGATCCAATACATGCTTTTTCAGAACGTGATTTTCGCATTTCTTTGCATTTACCGAACTGCCCCGCATCCATTTTCTTCTTGTTTTTTCATATTGTAATTATAACTTTTTCATTTTTATTCAACTATGAATATTTTGTTAGTGTGGAGAAATAAAATATTTTGGAGAAGAGAAAAGAGGCGGAGGCAGAACAAAAGATGTACCCTGATTTTTAACTTCATAACTTCGTTATATCAGTATAAGCCAGTATACAATATGATAGATATCTATAGGTCTATGGTTGTAAGCCCATTAAAGTAAACAAAAATATAAACTCACTATAATTCTTTAGTATAATGGTGTAAATGCCCTTAAAGCCCATTAAGTTTCAATTCCCTACTAGGTGTGCAAAACCTTAAAGTGGACGCAACCTCCTGGAAAAGGGGGAGAGCTTCAATGTTATGAGGAAATCATGATGTGGTAGGTGGGTTCAATCCCAGTGGATTATGCGGCCAAAAAGAGTCAGCCCATAGTTATTAAACAAAAAAAAAAAAAAAAAAAAAAAAAAAAAAAAAAGGTCTTAGAGTTTATTAGAAAGTTAAGTTTGATTAATCATTATAATTAATATTCCTTTTTGTTTAATTTTACAAGGTATTATTTATTAATTTTGATTTGTCAACACTTTGAAACTTATTATTGATTATTACGTTATCAAACATCATAATGTAAATCCAACAACTATGGTTTATATATATCAGTTTTAATAAGCATAATTATCTAATTATGCATTTCAAACTCATACATATAAGATTTTCAATAGAGCATTCACAAACCCTTAAACACGAGCATAAACATAAATACGCAACTTAAAAGACAGCATGGGTTAAATAGTTACTCATATAAATTCTCACAAATCTATTAAAGTTGTGTTAACACAACATAAAATTAAAGGCATATTTATCGCCGAAAATTTTATTACACGGGTACCCGCCCGCTCCGCGCGATACCCTGCTAGTAATATGATTAAAGAGACACGAGGAAATGATTTAAATCCAAAACCTATGTTTAACGCTCATGCATGTTAATAATCATTGAGCTACCACCGAGTACGGAGAATACTCAATTTTGTAAGCACAAAAGAGTTTGTCTTATTTTATCGACAAGACTTGAACACACAACTATTATAATTGCTAGGGAGCATTCTCATATAGCGCGCATAAGACACCTTTAAGTTACAAGCCCTTCGATGTGATTATAAATATTTATTTTAGTATTGGTTTTAAAACTGTCCTATATTCGAATTTTCAAAAACATCAACACCTTTCCTGTCTGTGTTGAAAGGTGAATGATGACGAGAGTCTCCTCGACCTCCTTTTTGTGGTTAAAGTACCAAACGACTAAATTATTTGTCTATCGATATCCCGAAAAATGAGTGGCAACATAAAAGATGACATTGACAACCATTTTCTTATAAGCTGAAAATGTACCCAGAATTCTAGTGGAGGCCAAAAAAAGCAATGTAGACTGCACAAGTATGTAACAAATATAACTATGTCATTCTAGTGGAGACCAAAAAAAGCAATGTAGACTGTACAAGCATGTAACAAATATAACTATGTCATGAATTGGTGAGACGTCTATATGATGTGGAAAGAACCATCTTTAATAAAAGAAGTGAATCAGCATTCGTGTTACAAGTGACAAGATGGATGGTTGGGTAACCGGCTTCCGGCTTTGGTGAAAAAGTGATTTCTTGTACGAGTCAAATTGGGTCGGGTGACACGAAATGTTAACTAATAGCAATAACCATCTTTAGGAGGCTGCAAGTTTAACAAAAACAAACCTAAAGTGATGAGTTGTGCTAAACTTTTTGCATAAATCATCTCCGATAGAGATGTTAAACATTCGACCTCCTAAAGATAATTATTGCCGAAAGTGTCTAACAAGAAAGATCTGTGCAAAAATGGACAAGCCACATAGAATGAGTTGGGAGTTCCAAATCGATATAGTATTTCTAATCATGTTTAGCACATCTGTTATTTTAGAAAGGCTAGAACATCTGTTATTTATTAGAAGTCGTAAAATATGGACGCAAAAACTTGTCTCTGAGTTAACCTAGTTTGTTTTAACCTGTAAATAAAATTAACAATTCGACCCAAACTCATATGACTTGTCCGTTTTACCACGTCTATAAGACTATAACTACGATAAGAAGTCTCTGACTTGTCTTAATGACGTCTCTCTAAGAATTTAGTTGGTCTATCGCCATGTTTATGTTTGCATCCCAAAAGTCAAAATGTCTAATGACTATCGCTAACCGATATTTATCACTGACTAAGAAGATTTGGTAATTGTGATACATTTATGACTTTTAAGATTTGTGCAACGTGACTATTAAATGGATTCAATAGTCGGTCCAGAATGGCGGAAATCAGAATGAACATCCTGCTGCATGTTTACAAGACCCCTTTTGATCTCATCCAATAGTAACATATAAATCACACGAAGCTTCTAAAGTCTCGATTAAAAATTAACTAGGGTCCACACTTCTATAACCGAGAGATTACATGCACACATCAATCCAGAAATGTGCCATCTTCTAAGCCTAGCATCTAACGTGCATAGCATTGCTCTTACTAACGATGTAGCCTCCTAGAGCTGACCATGACACCTTAGAAGCAAAAATGCATTTAACATTATACAATACACGTCACTATTTACCGCTTGCACCGCCAAGCTGCATTTTGAAGACAGTTTCCAAAAGCTGCATCTCTGAGAAAATGGAGATAGACTCCGATCCACAGTTCCATCGTGGTTATTGATGCTCACTCAGACGCATACTGAATATGTTGCTCATAGAAATTGATCAACTGCCATTGTCAGTAAAACATGAATTAAGTAAAAGCATTCATGATGCTCTTAGATGTTACAACTTTGACCTGTTTATACATGACCGGATTGTGTTTTATCTCTAACGCGTCGAACAGGTAAACTGAAATTTATTACTAGCTTAATGGGGAACGGGTCAAAAGTCGCACAAAGTGTATTTTATTGCAAAAAACAACCTAAATCATTTTTGTTCAAATACATTGGTTACTACGAGTATTATAATTATATTCATGTATCATATTGACCCATTAACTATGTTCAAGAAAACTACTTATAAATTTGGACAGACTGTTTGAGGTCAACCCAACCTGACCCATTTCGAGCCATAATTTCTTTACCCAACCCGTCCAACCCTCCCATTTTTCCAGCTCCATTGTATCTTGAAAAGAGCTGTGGGTGTCAGAAGTAGATAGCATTACCAGGAGCGGGTAGTTAGCCTTGAGGTATCTGTTATCCACCATGATTTCTTTTCCATCCGACCTGTTCAACATGTGTAATGCAGTTAGAGTAAAAACACCTGAATGTATCAAGTATTAGTCGACTCAAACTAGTTATGTCATCATGTCAGTTCCCCAAGGAGACTTTTAAATGGCCGATTAACTAGTTATGACATCTGTTATATTCAAAGGGGAAAACCGGGAATGGTTAGTTAAGTTCCAGACTTAGTGACACCTCTGCAGTTTGCTTAACTTTGTATTCCGAATGAACTTCTACAACAAAATATTGACAACATATAATAAAAGAAAATAAATAAAGTCACAAGAGGTACATAAAACCAGCTTAAACGTATAGGGTATACAAGTCCCTAGAAATAAGGAATGGGCTATTATGAGTTATGACAGATGAAGTGATTTACCAAGATTTGACATCAACACTTGGCCTAATATTATGGAAATGATATCTTGTTCTAGGCTGTTGGATTGTAAGGATGTTTAACATTAAGATACACAATCCTTAAAACACATTCAGTGAGTTTATAGTTACGTGTTTATTCTTGGATTTCAGAACAATAGTTGTGCAACAATATATTGTGAGCTCTGTTAGCCTTGAACAACAACTGTTTAAATAGTTTCCAGCACAAAAATTCGTATAACAATGATAACAATCTAAAATCCACAAACGAATAGTAAATGCCTTCTTTATCCAGCTGTAACACGAGTTAACGTAGAAATTGACAACAATTTCTAAACTTCGGTATGTAATTTGTTATATGATATACTAGCCCCATTGCTCATACTCTTAGATGAAATTAATAACAACCTACAGAGTTGTACTGATGTATATACTATATAGATTTGCATCCAGTCTAGATAGGCTAGGTACCCTGTTGTTTACGGCTAAGAAGTCCATCTGTAGCTTACATAGAGATGCCCAAGTAATAGATATCTATTTTTACCTGAACAGTTGTATACCATTATAGCCTTTAAATTAACATTATGTACAACGATGTGAGATACTAGCAATCTGCAATCTGAGGTTTAGTTTGTATCGTGTACAGTCCCTAATCAAAATAGGTACCGCTTCCTAAGGGGCCTTTGACATACGACTGGCCGGAAAACGTTGGCTAAAGGTTTAAAGGTCGGCTGGCACTCTCTCAAATCAAACATGATAATCTGCTTCTCCAACTACCTACTTATAGAACTTCAGAGAAAACTTACGCGTAACACTATTCGTGAATATGCATTTCCCAAGGCCCATGCGTATTACTCCACTCCCACCGTGACATTTTCTCGAAGTGTTAGTTAGGAAAATGAGGTTGTACTAGTCTGCATATCTCAAAAGTGCCGGGAACAGATGAAACTTGCACTTACATTAATATAAGGCATGCCCAGTTACAAAGGATATGGATCCATGCATGTCTAAAGTTTAAACTGCCTAGACTTTAAATGTTGAAGAAATAGGAGCCAATATGATTTGAAACGGGACTAAGCGATTATAACACTAACCCTAAGGTGCAATACATTTAAAGAACTATAATGCCATACAACCAGATTGAGTATACAGAATAGGCATTCCGAGTGAGGTTAATCAAGAAGATTAATCTAAGGGTGTGTTTAGCGCAACAGATTATGAAAGATTATGAAGAGATTATGCTTATTTTTTCATAAAATAAGCTACTTAAAAAATAATCTTTGTTTGGCAGACAGAACTTATAAGAGATTATGAAATAAATAATCTTCCATAATCTCTGAAAATCAAAGGTTACTTCATGTAGCTTATAAAAACAATCTCTTTTTATAATCTTTTTCAGCACCAGCACCAGCACCAGCACCAGCACCAGCACCAGCACCAGCACCAGCACCAGCACCAGCACCAGCACCAGCCAGCTATTTTTGACAAACATACTCTTTATGTGTGTGAGAAGTGACAATGATACTATAGAAGAGCATAATGTCAACAGGGTAGGCAAGACCAAATGACCAATACTAACATGAACGGTAATAACCACAAAGAATGTGAACACTTTCGTTGTAAGAAATGGATTTGCATTGTATATATAGATATGGAGGAGTAGTATTTAGAATAAAAGAACTTTTAACTGGTAATACTATAGATGAGCACATTTCGTATCAAGATTTAAATTATATATGAAAGCATATAACATAGTAGTGAATAACAGAACACTGCATCTTTCAACTAATGACGTTGGCCCTACAATCACCTACCTTTGCTAACATAGATGATCAACTATAGTGATTCTTGAGCCTAACATAAATGCAACCGTAGAGTTGTGTTGGACCGAGGTCCGAGGCACTAGCCTAGTTATTATAGGGTGTAGGAGCCAAGGCAATACAATAATCTAGAAATATCCTCCATAACCACTAATTAAGGTGTGACACATTCAGTAGAAATAGCTAGCTAATGATAAGGAGTAGCGCATACTAGATAAATACGTTTTTCCCATTTATAAGTTTTCACACAATTTACTTTTCTTGCATTTTATTTTCTCGTTTTTAGGTTAATATTAGTTTAAAATTAAATCTCTTAAAATCCTGATAATTTACTTGCTTTTAATTAAACACAAAAATAATCTTCTTTAGCTCTTTAGATCATTTCGTCATACTCTAGGAACCTACCTCACTATCCCCCCAGAGAACGATCATTTCCTCGGACTTCCCTATACTCTCCTACAACGGTTAAGTACACTACCTTTCTTCGGATGGTCTTGTGAGTGATATTGACTAACTCTATTGATTGTACCCTCAATATATGGTGGTTCCCCATTGTGGTCTCATGATTCATAATAAACCTGATTTATATGTTTAAGTTATAGAAAGAGATCAAAACTACATTTTGCAGAAAACTTGGTTACAATCAATGTCATAATTCTAGTAACACCTTTTTCCAGCATTTAACTGTATACCAATTTTCTTCTGGCATAATTTGTAATTCTCCCGGTAACAACAAACAAAGGTCTACCTATGGAAAGTTGAACTCCTAGTTCCTTGTAACTCTACCCATCTTGCATATGTTGTCAATGTACTAACATTATATAGACTTATTAACTGATCACACAGAGACTGAGTTATAGGCTTTAGGTCACTTATAAAATAAAAGCTGAGAGCGATATGCACATACCTCAAAACCAAAAAGGTTACCAAGATATCCCGCAGATCGTTAAGTTTGGATATGGAATATTCAATTGGCTTGATGATCTTCGTAATGGCATACATACTCCTTGAAGTATCTACCGTGTTCACTGAACCAAAGCAATTTCCCACCTGGTCAAAGTTTTGAATCCCAGGTTCTAGAACTACACCGTTCGCACTTGCTATTCTGTCAATTGCATCCGGTGTATGGTTAGTTACAACTGGCTGTGAATCTTGTTTAAACCGCTTGACAGCACCAGATTTCCTCCTCTTAGCTCCACCACTGCGACAAACCCAAACAGAATTTTGTCCATTCACATTTGAAACCCCGTTCGAAGGACTTATTCCTTCACCTGATCGATCTTGAATACGTACGTCAAGCTCATCTATTTTTTCCTTATCAGTTGAAGATGCGCCTTTCAGTTGACTAAGTTTCACGTTTAGCTCTTCTGACTCGATCGCTTCTTCAATTTGCCGTGAGACTACAGAAGATCCGTTATCACTTAAACGCTTTAATTTTCTAACAGTTCCTGTGCCTTTAGCACTGCTTTCTGCCCATTTACTACTTGTGGGTCCATTGCCAGAGGGATGTGACAAAGGTTCTTCGATGAGTTTGACCTTCACAGGCGGGACATCATAGGTAGCAGCAGGAGAACCTCGTTCTTGTTGTTGTTGCTGCTGTTGCTGTTGCTGGTGGTGCTTCTTTTTCTTCTTCGCTGGAGGTGCTTGAGAAACAACCTCAAGCTTGCGTTTTTGTTTCTTGCTTGATCCTTTTCTCCCTGACTTCAATCTTCAAATGTCATCAAACAACAAGAATGAATAAATAACCATTTCTAACTAACTTCTTTCATTATCATAACTGTTAAAGTTTTGTTTGGGATTCGCTTCGGGGTAAACTTATAGAGTAAGCCATCAAGCATTAAGTACTACTAGAAAACTGTCGAGTCGAAGTATAGTGTGTATTCATGTCTGTAAAATAATTTCCTTAGTTTGCTCATTACGACTTTTATCTGTCACATATAACACTTAAAAGGGTGTTTGGGATTGCTTTTGTTCCTACTTATGCTTCTCTTTATAAGCAGAAGCAAATAGGCAACCTAAAAGTAAGCAGTTCAGGAAACGGTAGTTGGATTTGCTTATTTTACATATTACCTTACCTAATTTTCGAGAAGTATAGACAAACGTAAAGAGGGCTGCATATCTATTTTCAGTTATACATAAGGGCAAAAACCAATTCTAACCCAAAATAGCAGATAAACGAATCACAACCTCCATATCAAAAACGGCTTATTTTACCCCTAAATAAGCAAATAAACAGAATCAGTTTGGATTAAATCCCAAACACCCATTTTATACAATCAAACACAAACAACAAAAAAGCATAAAAACCAACCTCTCCTCAAACGCATCGATAATATCCGAACACGACATAAGATTCTCAAAAGGCTCCCAAGTATTCGCCGTCTCCGGCCATCCACGCCTTCACCAAAAAAACACATCCAAACAATAAGCCACATTACCACAAAAAAACAACATTACACAAACTACAAAAGGGTTGCTTATCTTCATCTTATCTAACCTAAAAACACTTATTTCCAAACTGCTTATTTCCAAATAAGCAAAAATCCCAAACACCCTCTTAACACAATATAAGAAGCACTCACCATTTAATAAGATACTGTAACTTACCCTGAAAAGAAAAAAGACAAATTAATAAAACATAAGAAGGAAAACCCATGAAGGAAAACATAAAAAGACAAAACCTTGCGACTTCGTTTCTTTCGAACAGATTCAATCTCGAAGAAGCCTTCAGCTAATTTGGGTCTTTCTTCTTCTTCTTCTTCTTCATATTCTTCTTGATCTTCTTCTTCTTCTTGTTGTTGTTCATATTCTTCATTATTGTTATATTCATTGTTATTATTGTTGTTGTCAGCAGCATCTTGGTCATGTGAAGAAGAAGAGGTGGTGGTGGTGGTGGTGGTATTGGGGCCGCCTTTCATTGTTGTTGATGTTGTTGATGATCGGAAGTGATCCCAGGTTTTGTGGAATTTTTTGTGTTTTGTTTCCTGATTTGGTCCTTTGTTTGTGAATGAATGTTTTGTTGGAAATTACATTAATAATACCTTTCTAATTAAGGTATAATTGTATTTTTAACAACTTTTTTATTAGCTTCGTCTCTATACTTTGGCCCTAGGGCTGAACATGCATACCCGAAACCGACTGAGGCTGAGAGGACTGACCGAATCGAACAAAAACCGATCGAGCCGAAGCATCAGCGGTCTAGATTTCTTCCTTATTTCGGTCTCAGGCCGGTCCAATCCGGACCGGTCTTATGTAAAACCTGACTATTATGCCTTCTTGAACCGGACATAACACATTCGGTCCGGTCCTCGGTCTAAGGTTTTGGGTAGTTCGGTCTCGGCCCGGTCCGATCTAGTTTTAGACCGTTGATCACCCCTACTTTCACCAATGTCTTTGGTCGTAAAATAATGTTCATGTTGCTATTATAAAATATTTCAAAAATAATTTTTTACTCTATATTTCAGTCAGTGAAAAAAGAATTTAGTGAGTAGAGATAGTGTTTTTGGGGCATCCTGAGAGTCGATCATTTTTGCATATTTTTTTTTCTCATGCATTGCCTCTTCAAATGGGTTTCGAATATAAAAATCATTTGTTGGACCATAAATTGCCGGGTAAATCCATGATTCTCACTTCTTTCTCTTATTCAAAACCGTGCATGACTTGAAAAGGATCTTTCTGATTCTCGAAGAATGAGAGGTAAAGGGATTGATCAAAAAAGATCTCTTATTCTTATTAATAGATCGTGATATTTAATTAGTGCAAAGTGTAGTCAATATGAATTTTTAAAAATTTGTGCATCCTTATTTTGTGACAGATGAAGTATTATGGTTAGTAATAAGTAGGTGTATTTTGTCAAATTTGTTTTGTGAAAAGCATTTGATTACGTATTTTTAACTTTAATTATAATATGTAAGATGATATAAATTGACAAATATTTATTAAAATAAAATAGACAACTCTTTAAAATAACATAATTATTTTTACATGTTTAAAATTGAATCAAGACCATGATATGCCAGTAGTATTATTATTTATTTATTTATTATTTTTTTTAAAGTGCGTTTTATATTGATGTGGAAATATAACTGCTAACCAGTTTTATTTTATTAGATGTTCCACTAGACATATCTTATTTGTTTGTGACCGAATTACAAACACCACGAAGCTGATCACCTTCTTGTAATCTAGGTGTTGTCGGACGGTGATAAACGCAATGCCTTTTCTATCATTCTTGTGAGTGTTGTTATACAAGTCAAATGCGATTATAAAAGAGAGATTAAAATACTAAGAGCATTAAGTGTAGTGAAGAGCTCAAGTTCTTCGTTTGGGCCCCACTTGTGCCACATCACCCCAACACATGTTCACAACTAACCCTCTCCTCACCAACAACTTTATTTAGGCCCTACCACTTACAACTTCTTCATTTGGGCCCTACAACTTACAACTTTATTTTTTTATTCAAATTTTTAAATAAACTAAATTCATTTTATTAAAAAAAAAAATACATTATATTCAAATAATACAAATAATATATATATATATATATATATATATATATATATATATATATATATATATATATATATATATATATATATATATATATATATATATATACACACACACACACACACACACAAAACAAAACAATTAAAATTTGGAAATGTATGCTTGGATATTGATGACAGGTGTCTAGTGATTAATGGTATTGACTTTGTGTTCATGTTTAGATAACAAAAACTAAACCGATGACTTCGTCTTCTTACTTTGTACACACACCACTGTATCAGATTAAAAAAAAAAAAAAAAAAAAAAAAAAAAAAAAAAAAAAAAAAAAAAAAAAAAAAAAAAAAAAAAAAAAAAAAAAAAAAAAAAAAAAAAAAAAAAA